>DWME01005994.1:0-14216 GCA_018244795.1 Parelbella ahira ahira | reverse complement strand
ATCGTTGCCCGGGGTGCGCCAGACGTACAATCTCAGTAGGTACGTCGCTCGGGGAGGCTCCTTTCATGCACCCCAAGATGTGTGAGTAATATTAAAAATCATACGATACAGACTGAAAAATTTTACAAGCTTAGAAGTTTTCCATTTTTTCTAATGCGTTTGCTCTAGTTTGAGTAACGTGATAGAACATGGGTTTAAACTTCGTAATAATGAAAACATTTTCGATTCGTCCAACAGGAGAAAGATAAAAAGTTAAGCGATGACGAAGATAAATACGTTAGAAAGATCAAACATTTGATTAGTAAAGTCACACGTAAGTTAATAAATGTTTACATAATTTAAGTAATGGTTTCTTTATATTCTTACGTAGTATTCCATTACCTAGTTGCAATACGAGGGGGATTATAAAAATACATCTAGAGAGCTAAGACTTTCTGGGTCATTTGTTTCAGACCACCGAAGGCCTTGTATCAGATAGTAAGAGCGAATGGTATTACGTGAAGCAATATCATTTTCGTGTTCGGTGAGAAAATGTATTTTCCGCAAACTTGGTATTAGATTTCTTTCTTTTTTTCATCACGAGTAATGAATTAGTGTTTTAGTTTTTAGAGAAATAATTGAAATACCAAGCTGATGTATAGAGATTACTGACTGTTTGTCTCTGTCTGTCGAGTGGTCCTTCTGATATATTTCAGTTTTCCATCATTCCAAGTTTTTATTGATTTTTTTTAAATATTGTCAATTAATTAATCGGCGATAATTATTTACATGAGTCGAGGATTCAAGATAATGGGTACTTCAACGTGGTCGAATATTGATAATTGTCAAATTTATCAACTATGTTATCATTCATAATCGTGTGATTTGTAACTGTGTGATTTAGTGTAGCTATGAGTGCCTAAGGGATAGTTCGTTGGTGTGTTTTTGATATAGATTCTGTGAAATAGCATAAAATGGTCAAAAAAGGTAAAAAGAAGACGGGAAGTGAGACTGCCAAACCTAAAGTAGATAGTACAAAAAATACATCTGGAAATACAGGTTCTACTGTAAGTGAAAATGACAATTTTTAGACTTAATTATCATCAATATCTTAATTATTACCATCATTTACTCATTCATCAACTCATTCATCGTTCCTTGTGCATTGAGGCAAGTTGAGAAGTGTTAAGGTAAATCTGCCACGCGAGCCAAGTGCGGATTGGAAGAAATCACGAAACTGAAAGAACATAACAGGAATCTCCAACGTTGGTTTTCTAACGATGTTTTCTTTCACTGTTACATAAGGTGATATTGAAACGTGAAACGAATAAAAATTTTGTAACTATATATGCGCTCAAGGATTTGAATCCAACACTTTGGAGTGAAAGGCTGAATTCTAAATCATTAGTTTACGTCATTCACTGTCTGTACGGGTTTATTCGGATTAATATTATTACCTATATAGAATATTATAAAGAACCAAATATGTCTGTATGACACATTTTCACTTCGAAAGTGCTGAATTTCTGTTGAAATGTTGTGGATATAGCTTGCATGTTAAAAAAGGGATGTCTCGTGTCCTTGGAAAACCTTTTTTAAATCAATCTTCAAGTGAAATAAGGTATGATAGATATGTGTAAATTATTCAGGTACCCGAACGACCCTAGCCGAACTAGTTTTACATGAGTTTTATTACAGGGCGCAGGTGCTACCTCCGCGAAACTAATTTTTATTCAGTAACAAACTCACCGGTATAAGCAAAGCTGGCGATTTTACTGCTGTCTGTGTGAAAGGTAGATGATGTTACAGCGTACATATATGTATGTATATAACAATTAAACCATACTGTGTCTGAAAATGGTCCAAGAGTGAGAAGAAAACTATAACTGTAGAAGAAGCACGTGAGATCTGTAAGGATAGAGATGTTTGGCCACCCAGTCTTCTTTGCCTATCACGTATTGTACCTAGCGTGATCGTATAATAATACTAAAATAATAAATTATTATCCTTTGGTACAACTTTATTGTGTATGAGAGATTATATCTATAGAAGAAACATCATCATCATCATCATCATCATCAGCCTATCTTAGTCCACTGCTGGACATATAGCTAGGTTATTATCGTGTAGATAATGAGAGAGTGTTAATTACTAGAAACTAATTATCAATTTAAGAAATAATTGTTTATTTAAAAACAACTTCATGGACGCTTGTAACAAAATATCACTTGCTGGAACGGTGAAGTTAAACATTAAAAAAAGCTTTACACGCCTTAGAGTTCTCTATATTGTTTTCTAAGGTGTGTGTAGTTTGCCAGCCTGCACTGAGTACAGCAGTCGATGTCCCTAATACTTTTCAATTGAGAAGAGACCCGTATCCAACAGTGGGATGATAAAAGGGTTGATGGTAATAATAATAATGTGTATACATATAAATTTATAGTTAGCCTTTAGCAAACCCATATAGCAACTGATAAAAGTTCTTATCAGTTAACACATGCGGTTTACAGATTTAATGTTCCACTTTTCGGTAGTCCACGGACTGCAGTAATGTACAAATAATTGCAAGGATGGTTTATTGCTGAAGTCTTGCTCCACATGACTTTAAGGGCGCGTTCAGATCACCGTATTAGTGTCTGTCGTAGTCGGCCATATAAGACACTTTATTCCTGGGGACAAGTTATCTTTCAGGTCATTAGACAGGTGATCAGGACATCATATTTAGTATACACTGCCCTTGGTCTCCCGCGATTGCACAAGTGATTTTACGTATTTTACGTTTTACGTACATAATTATATGTATGTATGTATAATTTTTCGATTCGAAGAGCTGAATTGTGCGCTATTGAAAAGACCTATGTCTAGCAGTGAACGTTAGTAGGCTGTGGATGTTGATGATGATATAATTTTTTGTTTCAGAGCTGTCGGACGATAGCTGCGCTGATAACGCTGGCGGTAGCAGTGGCCATAGCTGGCGTTGCTCTAAAGGTGTACATTGATTTTTCAACAGTACCAGAGCTACCTGAAGTCGATTTGAACGAGTGGTGGGGCTCAGCTAAAACTAAGAAGAGTGATACATCCATACGAAGATTTAGAGTTGTTTTTCCTGATGCTGTAAGTAATAAGCTTTACGAGTTTACGGCTTCTTCTGTTCTATATTAGTCAGTGTCTCCAGAGCTTTGGGTACATTAAAAACAGCGACGACATTACTATCCGGCTGCATGTGACTAAACTAACGTAGTTCTGAAGTTACTGAAGTTCAATTAACATCATTAAAAACTCTTTAACGGTTCCATTGTTCATCACGGATCTTATTTCAGAACGAAAACATCTAAAGTCGTAGTTCAAAAATTTTTAATTACGAAATTGGGAGGAAAGTGTAGCGTGTAAAGGGGTGCCTTTCCCTACCCTTTCTTGGATTACGATGTGATGTTACGTTTTTCCTTGTATAGCCTCTTACAGCATTAAATACATTTACGCTCAGTTTCATTGACGACTCTATCTCTACTTCAATGTCTACGAGTATCATAACTGCACCAAATAGATCAGATACTGGCTGATAAGAAAGAAGTCTCTAAAACCGGCGTGCGTGTGTAAAAAGAATCACGAATATAGAAGTACAATTTATAGTTCTAAGGAAAAAGTTAAGTTTTCACTGCCAGTCCTGTACGTGACCTCGCGTGATAATATTTTAGTTATTACTTACAGGTGGCATTTTTTTTCATTGACTAGCCTCACAAAATTATATTAATATCACATAATCAACGTTATATATAAGTTATGTAGATAAGTGATAATGTCTAATGTCCCCAGCTGTCGATGCCCTGGCAGGCCACGTCAATGACACTATCTGTGGATAGACGTACGTGGTACCATGCGATTGTGTTATGTAAACAATAATAATACTGTTATCACTGATAACAGTATTGGGTTAATATTGATTATGTATGGGAATGTTAATTATTATTATTACGTGTCTATGATTATTATTGGGTAATTTGTATGTATGTTGTTTTGACGATAAGTGTTTTGATTCAATTACTAAGTTGTAAAATTAGTAGTTAGTCAGTTTTATTTGTGGATGTATCACTACTACTAAGTACTAATGCTGACTGGTTTGCTAGTGCAGTAGGTAGTGAATCAAGTGAAAGTCAAGTACTGCCAAGAATTATATGTACATGTTACACTGCGGTTAGGCTTTATTTCTTAGTAAATTTATAACGTCCGTCGGCAATGGATATAGATCAGATATAGACCAGATATAGAAGTGTATTACTGACAACTACTGTTTCATAGGCAATACAGTTCCCTATGTTGAATTAGTATCCGAGTTTCGATCTGTATTGCGACAGCAAGTATTGAATATCAGGGTCATGTTTGTCGGGGTCAAATTGGCTGATTGACTCTGTATAGTGACTGACCTCGAGTTAGTTGCGCTAGGATTTGGATGTCATGTTCTTGATCCCAACAAAGACACTTTAAACATAAAAAAGTTGTTATATTTCTGAAATCAAACTTTGTTATTATGTATTATTAATGTAGAAAATTTTAATTGGACTTATTTATATAAATTTTATTTACTGCAAGAAACCATAACATCACGTCTGTATTTCCCTGTGGGGGTAGATTGAGGAGTTCATTATTTAATGTTTTCCCGCATATATGGTTAAATGAAACATGAATATTACACGTGAAGAATTTACCTTGTAAATTATATAAATATAAATTGAAATGAATGATATTTGGCCTTAACTCTCTCATTATGAGAGGAGACCTATTCAACTATGTAATTACAAAAGGATGAAATGGAATGATGAAAGGATAAATGATAAAAAAGTAAAATTTAAAACGAATACAGTTATACATACTCGAATACATACATATATGTATCTACATTCTGTAGTAACATAGTTATGTATATAAATACAATACATATTTCTTATATGTTTTTGTTATGACGGCCCTTCATCATTTTCAGATGCTGGAAGGTATGCGACGAAAATCGGATAGCTATCGTCGAGTGAAGTACACCAAGGGAATGAAGAGTCTGAACGAGTCGTTCAGCTACGGCGTCAACTCCGACGCATTCGATCAATTGTTCGCTCACTGGCAGTTCAAATACAGTTATAGAGAACGGGTCAGGTATTTGAACAAGTTTGACCATTTCAAGACGAACATCCAGGGTCTGAATATTCATTTCATCCATGTGAAACCGCAAGTGGATGAGAACGTGAAGGTAAGTTTGGGCTTAGTATAATATGCCAATTTATCCATTATCTTTGTAACATTATATTTTTGTCATTAAAACCGACGTTTTTTAAAGTAGGGGCTAAGGGTAAGTTAACGCTAGAGTTAGAGTTTGAACCCCAGGCACTGGTGAAATCTGCATAGTTGAACTGCAACAGCTTACAGTGGGTGTTTAAACGATGATCCATTGCCACGAACTATTGTTGGACATGACACAGAGAGCACGATAATGCAGTGTTAATTAAAATGTCCGACGTCATCAACTTGTCAGCAGCAACAGCTCAACGTGGCTTTACTTGGCATTAACCGTCAACCAATAAAGAGACACATGTTGATTAATTTGGTTGGAAGATTTATGTCGAACAACAGCTATTTATTTTTTATCCTTTTCTCTAAGTAATGAGACGAGTGTTGTTGCTGGATTCTTTCGCTGTATATTACGTGTTAAATATGAGTACCAATAAAATAAATTAATAATATTTCATATTAATTATGAGAAAGGTAAAATAAACGAAAAAGAATTTGTAATAAAGCTAATTTTTACATTTTATACTATACGTTTCTACGTAATATTTTAATACTTTTCATAACAACAAATTTTCAATGAAAACGTTAGTAACTGTAGTGCTATATATATTAAATAATTCTTATAAACGCACAGACAAACTATTAGCAAGTGTCGTGACACTGGAATTGTGACATTTATCTCGATCTAGTTCTCCCATTCGCAAGCGTCGGGAGTAGCGAGTGAGACTTCGTTCCAAAAACTGGGTCCAAGAAAAGATTTGGTTCTTTATAAGACGCTGAATAGAGAATAAATCTAATAAAGCTTCGTTAGACGGGCAGTTAGTCCGTCGGTGTACATTATTGATGCCACCGCTCTGCCTGCTCCTCGCGCCAATCCTCATTAACGTCGACCTGTTTTGTTGAAACTTTTGGACACTCGTACGTTCAGTTCTGTTGTGTTCAAATAGCATCAAGCAGCCTAATGCAAAATTCTAAATTGAATATCTGAGAATCAATCGAAGTTCCCAAATTGAAAATGTGTATCGATTTTAATTTTAGCTTGTTTATGTACAATATTTATTTGTAAAAAACGGTTACAAATGTGTGTTGTCTTTATTTAATTTTAGGTCTAAGTCTTGCTGCCGCTGCTTTGCTTTCCAAATACATTTCAGCGATATTATCTAAACTTTTTGTTTGATTATCGAATCACATTTTCTTACCTTGATTTCTCAAAATCTCTTGTTACTTGAATCGAGTTACAAATGAATAAATTCAATATGGTTTCAGATTTTGCCGCTTCTGCTTATCCACGGATGGCCGGGTTCCGTAAGGGAGTTTTACGAAGCGATACCTCTTCTGACCACCGCGAGACCCGGATACGACTTCGTGTTCGAAGTCATTATCCCTAGCCTCCCTGGATTTATTTACTCACAAGTAAGGAACAAATTAACCTAGATGGCCTTACATATAAATGTCTTAGGGTATCTTAACATGCGGCGTTCTGATCTCGAACTAGGCAAAGTCTGAGCTGTGGTAACTAGGCAGCTGATAAATATACATATATGAGTACACACAGAGAAATAACGTTCGCAAACCGTACTCTGGCCTAGGTCAGCAGACATTTATTAACCGAATCAACTTGAAATTGAATTGAGATGAAACAAATGAAATTTAATTATATTCAAACGTTGTTTTATATTGCATCTGTAAAGTACAATAATTTAAAATTTCAAATTATTGCCGTTACCTGGGAAGCGGGAAATATCTCTTGGTATTAACTTGATTGACGATTTCACTCAGTAGAGGAAACCTTCGTTGCCGTAAGTTCATTAAATCTTGTTTAGCCAGCGATAAAGTTGCCCAATGAATAACTCCTAGATTTCTCCTTTGTTATTTGCTGACATTTAATTTACGCTTGAGAAGTAGAAGCAATAGAAGTGCTTTATGAATCATCATCATATTGACGGAAGTAATCATTTCTGGAGATAAAGAAGACACGACGTAGTTAAATAAATATGAAATAGGTGATATATGAATAGCAAAAATTAAAGCAAATTTTTTTAGGCTCCTACTAGGCCAGGATTGAACGCTTTTAAAATAGCCATTATATTGCGCAACCTCATGCAAAGACTCGGATTCGGCGGATATTATGTCCAAGGCGGTGATCTGGGTCATCTCATTGGGTCTCACATGGCCACAGTGTTTCCAAAAGAAGTACTTGGCTTCCACACGAACTTCCCGGTGAACTTCTCCAAATACGCCGATTTGGTATGGGTTTTGGGGTCCATTTGGCCATCGTTGATAGCGAAGGAGAACGTGGACAAAATGTATCCATTGAATGATAGGATCAGCTATATTTTGGAGGAGACTGGCTACCTGCATCTGCAAGGCACTAAACCGGATACAGTGGGTATGTTTGATCAAGAACATTTTCAAATAGGAAACAGACAATTTACATAGGGCAGCCTTTATTAATTATTTAAATGCATCAACAATCAATTTTAAGCTGTGATAAGTTTTAAAATATTATCGTTTTATCGGTTTTGGTATTGGAATCTTGGCTTAGGGATGAAAGTTGGGAAGTCCTTTGATTTTCAAAATGTATATGCATCTGCGAAGTAACGTCACGTGTAAGTATCTAACCTAACCTAACCTAACCTAACCCAACCCGCACTTGGCCAGCTGGTAGACTATGACCTTATTAACCCTTTCAATGTGAAAGGGGATCCATATTCGAACAGGGGAATCATAAATGGGTCGATTATTATTTTTTTAAATCTGAAAGGCATATGATATCCCAGAAAAAAATATATTTGTCTTGCTACTTTCAGGTATCTTGCTCCAGGACTCCCCCGTTGGACTCATAGCTTACATCACGGACAGGATTTTGATGTTTTCCGATCCTAGTAACAAGTATCTACCCGATGGAGGGCTCTCTAATTTTTCTATGACTGACATCCTAGATAATATAATATTGTACTGGAGTACGAACAGTATCACTACATCTCTTAGGCTCTTTAAGGAAATATTCAGTAGTAATGAATTGGAACAGGTTTTAGCAAGGTTTGTTGGAGTTGTTACCATGTATGTGTTTGAGTTTGGAACATAATAAGATTTCTCTCATTCATTTTGTAATTATCAAAGATGTTATACCATACAACAGCTTTTATATGTATTTATTGAGTGTTCTTGATTATTATTTTGTAATAATAATGGATGTTAGATGTTTGGTTCTACATGCATATTACGTATTATTAAGAAATACCATGTAAGAGATCAATTAGGGGACAGACCCCAGACATTTAGTTGTAGACTTAATTCTTGCCTTTCAAAAGGAAGCTCTGAAAGCGGAAAGATAAAAAGGATTCATAATAATTATAATGATGATAGATCTTTTCAGTTTAACTCACTGTTGTCTTCATTTCCAGAATACCAACGCCAGTACCAACTTGGGGTCTTCGGGCTAAGCACGAGTTCTTGCACAGTCCAGATTTCGTCCTCCGTTGGAAGTATCCCAATTTAATTGGCACCTCTGACCTGAAGGCGGGTGGACGTTTTGCTGCCTTTGAAAAACCCGCTGAGTACAGTGATGATATGTTCAAGGCCGTGGAAAATTTATTGAAGCAGAAAACATCAAGAAATAAGTGAAATAAATATTTATGAAAAATTTCGGACTTTTTATGCATAGATTAAATACATATAAAAGATAATTATAATCGAAACAATCACAGTTTATATGTACTGAAATGGAAAAAAAAATGGAGGGCGGCTTGTGTTAACTATCGTGGTCATTTTCTAGATGATTTTAAGTTCTAACTGAACATAAATTATGAATTTCAACAAAATATATCTTCACCAGTTCCTATTGTTATCGTTAGTTCTTATTGATATTACTCACCACGTGCATGTTTGAAGAGAGTAATAAATATACAAGAAATAGGTTCGGTATATAAGGTTAGTATATTTGACACACGGCTCTCTGCCCATTATGTAGGGGACCTGTCATGTTAAAAAATATCACCCGTTTCGGATGGGACTATACATCTGCTATGCTTAACTAAATTTGTCTAGCGTTTACTTATTTTAATAACATAAAAATATTATAAAGATTTTATTTCCAACAAGTTCCTTCAAATCCTTTGCGATTAAGTTGACAAAAAATTTGAAACAAGCAAAGCAGAAAAACATTCTTTCAGAATTCCCTAGAATCTTAATACTCTATTCAGAGTTTGAATAATTTCAGCTCTACGGCAAGTCGCTAGCTATACAAGACAGTATGAGAAGGAATAGGAACTAGTAAAGTTAATCTTGAAGGACGGTGTTTGAGTTCAAATTCCGAAAAGTGCCGTTTGCGAAAAAATGATGGCGCGGTGTTTTGGAATTAAATAAGGCCGTCTACATAGTTGCGATTTTTTCAAGACCCTCACGACTTTGTTTTCATTTTTAATTTAATGAAATTCACAACTATAACGATTGTTTCATCACAACATGATTTCAATGAACATTATAATAATTACACAGTTCGTTACAATTAGTATTTTTATCTCCATCATACAGTCAATCACGGCGTTATTTTTAAGGAAGAAGTAAATAAAGCAATTAAATTCTACACTTAAAATTGGATAAATGATGCAAACTATAATCATTAAAAATGCAGATTACTTCTTAAGTACACTTGAGAACATGAAGTATAGTTCTTGGAGAATTTCATGACTATACCTACTACCTTTAAAGTAAATATGTTGCGGTATGCGAAACGAAATGTTATGTTTTATAACGAATTGTACCCTTGAAGGTACCCTTAAACTTTGTTTTAAATAAGCCACACCAACCGTTATCTGTTAGTGAAAGTCCCGTCTAAATCAGTTCAGCTGTTGGGGACATTTCCCGGTAAAAAAAACAGACAGACCTAATCTTAAAAATTTCTTTTTTGCTATATGTACCCTATATACATACATGCACACGAACTTATTAAAAAGCTATTATTTTGATATTATAAATAGACAATTCGATTGAGCAAAGATGGATCTCGTATAGGTTCGAAAATAGTCATCCCGAAAAGCATGCGTGAGTTAAGCCGGTACATGTATAGTCAGAAAAATTCTAAAATTTCTTTAGGGAAAGAAAAATTTAAATAGATTTTGTTACCAGTGGCATTTGTGTGTGAATCGTAGAGGTAGGTCCGTTTAGGTGGAGCGAGGAAAGCGCGGCCGCGGTGCAACGGGATCGAATAAACTGAAGGAAAGGTTGGGTTAGAATCGTGTTCGTAAAACGCCAAGTTTCGACCTGTATAGAGTTTCGTTATAACAAATTTGTGATTTTTATCCGTTTTTATTAAACAATTTATTCTTTTAAAATTATCCAAAAATTAATTTATCTATCTTATTATATGATATTTGTATTTTCCTCAATTCAATTTCCCTTGAACAACTATTCAGTTTTTCGTGTTTGTGATATGATATTTTTATTTCCCTTAATACAAGTTTTTTTTAACCTGTATTAAAACAAAAAAAAATTGTTTAAGTTTTACGGACCGATTAAATTAGAAGTTACTCATGGCAGAGAGTACACCTCTATAAATCTGTAGTCTTTGCTTTTGTTTGATAATAAACTATTACATGTCTAACATTGTCACTCCGAATAAAGCAATAGGTAAATATTATGTTGGAGTAAATTTAATGTATTTGTCATGATTACTATACAAAATGTTTAGCTTTCTGCATTCCTTCTTTATAAACTGCAACTATTCTAAATCTCACTTTCCTCCTTGTGCGGAATAATTTTCAAACGGGAAACAGACACATTTCTTCAAGTGTGCACATATGTTTACATACATATACATACAAACGTACATTATGTTTTGAAACAAAAAGTACCTACATACATCGCGCCTAGTCACTAGTACCTTGTAGAGTTTTGCACTCTCAAATAAAAAAGGTAGAGGCGGCTAAAATGTAACCGCGTATAAGCTGAATATCCTTGAAATTTTAGCTAAGAAGCCTAAATGAAACGGTTTTGTTTGCTGCTTGCTCTACCAGTAACTAGTACGCGTTGGCAGACTCTACATCACACATAGGACCGAAACGAAAGAAATGTAGATAATTAAAACGCAATTAATTTTAAAATTTCTGTTCATGTTAATTTAACTGCTATTGTATTTTAATAATAAAGTAGTCACAAAGTGATATCTATACAAGGAATATTTTCGGTAAACCTGAGATTTAAATTAACTAATCAGATAATTAATTAACCAAACTATATACTTTCCACTCGGTGCTCTCTGCCTACCTGGTGAGGTATTTGACGTAACAGTATAATATTGATGATATTTTTTCGATAACTGTATCATATTGTACCAAATAAGTACTGTGCCATGGAAATCATACGTTTATTTACATAACGCGAAACTTATAAAAACTGTTTTTGAAATGTTCGTCTGATTGTTAGTTACGCACATCAGGCTAAAACTATTGCAAACGTAACAAAATTTGACATCTTGATAAGGTGTAATCGAGATCAAGGCATATATATACTTTTTCCCGTGATTTAATCTGTTATTTTCACAAGAAAAAAGATGATGCTACAAACCATATTTTGAACGAATAAATTATAAACACATTTTTTATTTACTAAATGTTTTATCAATTATCAATAATTTTAATTATAATTTTATATACAATCAATTATGATGTATATAATATTATCTAAAATAATATAATCATAAATTTGCCGGCTGTAAACAGAGACTTGGAGTAACGAAAAGGGAAGCGTAGGGAGCGGCGCGGCGGTGGAGTAGTTAACTCAATTTGCCGTCACTGATTCGATAGAGAATTGTTTTGCCGTTTTTGCTGTTTTGCGGTGCACCAAATCAGTTATATTGATAGCCTTAACTGTTTTATATACACTCAGTTATATATAGCGTGCAAGTCCATTATATTATATGTATGTAATCAGCTCATCATTTATTCCAATATGGGACAGCATCACTGGGTAATTGTGGGAGTGTACTGCCCTCCTCTGCCTAACAGCTTCGGGGATTACAGGCGTGATGTTACGTTTTACTTATTATTTAATTTCTATACTACACATAAACACTACTCACGATACTATCTCAACTAATTTAGGTACCTCGTACTTCTTCATTTAAAATCGCCACAGAGCTGTGAAGAGGATCGATGACGTCACCCGCGCAAATGAACCAGACTAAATAAAAAGAGCCATAGCCAAGTTGCGGCGGCGAGTAACCCGATTTGGCGTCGCTGATTCGATTCCGAGCGATTATTACTCGTCCGACGCGCTGTTTATATCTCGATCCTTAATCTTGTTGAAATCTTTAAAGCGTTTATGGTTGTTCGATATTTAATCTTTGGAAAATCGATTTTTTTTAAGTGAATCTTCTATCGTTCTATTGTTTGTGGGCAACTTTAAGGGCAGGAACACTGTATTGTAACCATTCAAATACTAACGTAACATGTTCGTTTTTATGAGAATTTTGAAACAATAGCTCACATTAGTTTCCAGTGGCGCCACTATCATCATCATTACAATCATCATTATCCGTCCACTGCTGGACTTAGATCTATTCTATGGCACGTCACTGAGCTCGATCTTCAGCTTTTCGTATTCAGCCACTGCCAGCCACTTTGCGTATATCGTTACTCCGCCTAGCTGGAGGGCTTCCTACGCCACGTTTGCCAAATCGCGGTCTCCACTCCAGAACACTATCGTTGGTGTGAAATACTTTAATATGCGAATAAAGAAATCTTTGCACTGGCAAACAATCACATTTCTGATAGTACTAAATATATAATAGTAATAATAATATAAATAAAAGTCTAAAGCAACACCTAAACAGTTCCGATGCAGTTGCGCAACAAGATTTTGAATTGCAAAACAGTTGGCAGATGTTACTGCTGACAGTACTGAGTTTGGAACCGCGCTGAAATATACCTAGTGTATACAACTGGATACAATTTTTAAGGTAACCCGTATCATTGGACATTCACTCGTAGCTATTTAGTTTATTTGACATTTTGAGATACATCACATATGGTTATCAGATCCCATGCTAAGCAGATCTTGTACTATGATAAAGATAAGATAAGAACTCTATTTGAACTGGATAAGGTTGCATGAAATTTATGGTAATTACATGTAAATTTAATTCGTTTATTATGCAAGTTCTTACTTCAAGTTACCTACATGTTCATTTTATGTTCTAAGAACCTCAAAGCAGATAAGATTTAAAGATAAAACGTTACGTCATAATTGTTTCTATTGTTTGCTTAAATTGACTTAACTCGCTCCTAGCAGCCATTTTCCCAAAATGTCAACGTCACCTTGCTTCATTTAAATGGTGACTTGCATATTTGCTTAACTAACGCAACATTATGGTAGGTATCTTGCAACTTAGAAATCTCCGTTTAGGTTTTGAGTTTGTATGGTAAAATTGTAGTTATTTGTTTAAGATTGTACCACACCTGAAGATTAACATGTTCGGTCGAAAGGATAGGTTTAGGATTGAGGCTTCGAATTTTAAAGGTCTAAGTTTGAATCCTGGTACCTAATTACAATTATCTGTGCAAATTACAATCTACATTTGAAATATTTAATTATTCCCTGGAACTGTGAACGAGAGAATATCTGAAGTCTGTTAAACTGCAGTTGGCCGGCGTGGCAGACTAGGGCGTTAACTTCATTCTAACCAGAGACTCTTGTCTTGCACTAGAAGAGTAAAAGTGTTGATGATGTTGAGAACTAACTTGCGATGGTTCGTATAGTAGAACAGTAAACCAAACATTAACCTTTAAAAGCTAAAAGAGAAGCGACAGCGTGGCTTTGTCCATTGTCCCACCTTTGGACTGAAACAATGACAAAGAAAATCCTAAATTAATTACGAATTTATAACAAAAGTTATAAGAAATTTAAATAACATTGAGAAAAAATGACATTGTAATCCGGCTCTGGTTTTATTAATTTTGCCT
>DWME01005993.1:0-14216 GCA_018244795.1 Parelbella ahira ahira | reverse complement strand
CCCATTTGTCATTCCACTGTTGGAATATGGGTCTCCTCTCATATTGAGAGGGTTAAGGCCATAGTCTGCCACGCTGGGCAAGTGCGGGTTGGCAGACTTCACAGACCTCAAATTATTTTATTTTTTATAAATTCTAAGGTGTGCAGGTTTCCTCACGATGGAATCTAACTGCCCATTATGTAAAGAAGAACCGTAAAAGTACAACTGTTCCTAATCTATAAATTAAATTTATTTTTTTCTTATTTTCCCTTTGCAAATAAAAAAAAAGGAGCTATACTAAGGATCAGCAACTATGTACAACCTGCGTGATAACAGCACGAAGACATTTTATTGCGTAGATATTCACAGGAACCACAGGATAATTAATTATTAATATAGTGTACAGAACCGCTACCCTCTTACAATTTGAAAATAAATTTTCGCTCGCTATATGATAGCATCAAACAGCTCCATTCTCAGGAACGAAACAAACAAGAGAGAATATAGCCGTGTGCAAACTCACAATGTCTTTATGAATCACGAAGTTTAATGCAATGAAAGAACGTATGTAGAAAGAACAATGGGATCACTCTTCATTCCTGGAACGTATAACAAAACTGGTGTGAAAAGTATGTAGTACTACACTCTTCTCCTCCTTATACTTAATGTATGTGTAATAGTCATACGGAAAAACTATTTTTTTCTTATAAGAGCTTTTTCTGTGTCTAGCATGTCCAAAAAATAGTTTGATGTTGAAATATAAGTTTAAGTAAGAAATCTAACCAACGATGATGATACGTAATTTGATCAAGAAACAGTTTTATTGTATGACCGAATTACAACAGAGAAGACATTGAGAGAAGATAACGAAATATCTGGAAAGATCACCGAAGGAAATAAATTAGATTTAAAAGAAAAAATCATCTTCGTTATAGGTATACAAACGGGTAGTACTAAAAGGAAATTTGAATAAACTATAGAATAACCTACTCACCACCTATTATATGGAAGGTATACGTTACTGGTGAAACGTGGGAGTCTGTTACACTCCTCTGCCTACCCCTTCCGGGATTATAGGCGTGAAGTTACGTTTTCCAAAAAAGTATTCACGCGATCATCTCAGATGAAGTTAACTAAATACGGAGAGTATCTATGAACCAATATTGCTGTTTGCTAAATGATTAAAAGTTACTATGAGTTCCACGAAATCCACTGAAGAACGCAAAACGTTTATTAACTCAGTATAGGATAATTTTCCAAGGAGGACAGTTTATTCATAATTGTCAAAGAATATTTTTATATTATTCGACAAATGTTTATTTAAAAGACATAGGGGAAGCTTCCAAATTATAAGTGTTTTTATCATAACAGCGCAATTATTTAGTTCCATGATATAACAGTATCGGAAATAGATATGAATTATTGACAAAATTCCGACACAAGATGAGTGAATTCACTTTATTATTTATATGGTTAAATATAACAAAAAATATTTTACAGCGTAGATATATTCTTAAAATATATAACCAAAAAAGAATTAGAAGTAGATACCTGTTTCATACGAGGTCCACCGATTTAACTCAATGACTTGAATTTTATTAATTAAAACATGCCGTCCTACGCTTGTAAGCATTGGGCGAATTATCTGATTTTCAAAATTAGAACAATGCAAATCTAATCTCTCACTCGCACTACTGACCAAATATATAAGTATTTCTCTATCTCACAATACTTGCCGGCGGGTAAATGATGGGATAAAACTAAAAAAAACATCTTAAAGGAGGACTGAGACAGGCTGATGATGAGAATCTTTTAGCAAAATACATAATAAATTCTATCTTGAAAAGATAGAACACACATATACATTTTTATCTTTTAGGTACGCCTTAATTTAATAGCAGATCATCTTTTTTCTATGACGTGGAAGTAGAAGTGTTAGCAACGAACACAAAAATATTATTAGACTTACAGCGCTCGAAATTAGCACCGGATGATCGTCAATGTGGTTGTCGCTTCGACACAACTTTTTTATGTACACCAACACATTATCCAGACTCGAAAATAAGAATGTTCTTTATTGACTATGTTATTAATTTTGTGTTACAGCTGAACCAATCATCATCGTCAGCATCATCTACCCTTTCATTGTTCCAGTCTTTCACACGTGTATCCTCTCTGAACGAGAAGCCAACTCAACAAATATCCAAAAATAAATGACAGACTGTTAAATTTCAGTTGAATTTAAATCCATCTTTCATACTCTTTAAATATAGCTTTCAACGACAAATATATAAATGCAAAATAGATTACCGTTTTATATTTATTATCATTATCTAATTAATGCCACCTTTACCGTGTCTGCAATTCCAATTATCGTCATCATAAACATAATCATTAAAGTTTATTTGTATATTTCTCAAATAGTCCTTAAAATAAGACGAATTTTAATCGTAACCGCTCAGAACGTGAAGTCGAAGTTCGCGTGGTCACAAAAGATAACAAAATGCTTCGGCTTTTGGAAGTTTCGAAGCTTGAAATGGATGGACTTTGCAACGGCGCGGCGTGCGAATAAAGTCATTGGTTTAGCGATAACATTATAAAGCCAGTGTAAGAAATAGAAGCTGCACTAACAAATTTAAAATTAAAGGCATTTCGTTTTTATTTTAATGTTATTATAAAGTAATTTGATTTTTATTAAAAAATAATCTTACAAATAGCCAAAAGGCTTGGTCGCTATTATTACCATTCTCTCTTATTCAGCCTTCAGAGAAAGCAGATCCAGTGAAATGTCTGTGACGTGTAAAATATATGTACCTATATGAAATAATTTTCTTGAATGGTTATTAACGAAGGTACTGTTTTCCATACGTACGTAAAATAAAACTGCAATATCCGGTACTGACTTTTGAAAGACTCTTTATGTTGTCCATTGAAATGACGCGAAAGTGATTCATTTGTAGTCATACAAAGCCTGTAACGACATAGTGCCGTACAAGAACAATGCTTGTCACTCTGTCTAGGTGTACGAGCCGGTATTATGACGTCATACGTAGAATACAACTTAATGAAAACTTTACGTGTAGAATCAAGTAACAGGTAACAGAATAGAACTGTGTATTGTATATAGACCACGTTATTAATTTATTCTTTGCAATATATGTATACTTATTTTATGAGAAAACAATTATATTTACTCAATAATAGATAGCACAGAAGACCAGGTTTTCCACCGTACACATAATCTTATACAGACAAAGGGGTGCTGCTGAGTCAAACCAAAAAGTGACTAATTAAAGTAAATGAAGACTTGTGCCCCTCTTGCCTGCTCGTTTTTTATATAAAATATCTGGTCAGCAGATTCTGTTATCGTTAGTCCCGTTTGGACCACGTACTTGCTTTAGAATGCCTCTGTTTCTAATTTCTACTTCATTCCATGCTACAATACTCTTTAGAATTCTAGAATCTAAGTCCAGAAATCTCTAGAACAGAGCAGTAGTGATACCTAATGGTCCTAAAGAATGACTCTACATCGTTCGTCGTGAAGCTTTCCTTCTTTCTTCTTCTTCTGCTTTATAATTACATTGAACAATTTATAATAGCGTATTTTTTGTCCGAAAGACAAATGTATGGCCTACAAAATTTTTCACTTTTTAGGTTTACATTAGTTGGTCATGTGAGAATGCCTTTACTCATTTATCTAAAATAAATTAAATCACCTAAAACAAAAGGGGTAGGCAGAGAGAGTTATATTGTAACTTATTTCAAGCTCAATAAATCCGCTTAATAATTATCCCTTTCTATTAAATAATTATACCCACTTGCCATAAACTTATTCACATACATATATTCGGAAACAATATAAAAATCTATTCCATTCCGGACACATCATTGTCATGTCCCGGAACCGTGTTACATGTGACATGGAAAGGAAAATATGAATATTGAAATTGCTGAAATTGGTTGAGCGAATGAGTTGTTTCATAAAAGTCCGTTGTGCTGCAATAGTTTGAACGGAACACAAAGCTTTTTACCTACGAATTTAATACCCATAATGATTCCGCTGTGGTTATTAAATTTGGGTACATACTCACTAAAACAATGCCCGCGGTCTCGTTGGAATGTATTTAACAATATTCATCAAATGAACATGACAATTATAAAAGCTAATAATATCAGACAGTTATACCTTTTCATGAAGTAAGTAGGAATGTTTGACTTAATTCATAAAGGACTCCGGTTCTTTCAGTTCTTGTCTAGACTGTGAATGTTTAATAGAAAAACAACGACTCCAAAGGACTTTATGAAAGTATAATGAACAGAGAGAACAAATTTATATATCATTTTTGTTTTATTTTCTTTCAAATTCCTTACTACAATGTTTTATATAGAGTTTGAGTTAATTATGCCGGAGAAACTACATACTAGCAAGTTTCAGAAACCTTTCCAAGAGAACAAAACTATTTGACAGTACGGTGAGACTACATAAACAAACAGACACAAACATTGCACACACATATACACACATATTTTAGTTGTCTTTACTATAGATACATAGATAATTTGACATCCATATCGAACAAATACTTATGCTCATTACAAAAATATTTTTCTTAGGTGGAAATCGAGCCCAAGGAATCTAACACATTCAGATTCCTGGACCAACAAAGTTTTAATGTTATCGTTGCAATACCATCGCACTAGGGCCTGCACAGGGTATGCAGAGGGTACCTAGTATCAATCTTTACTCTTAATTGACGTACTTCTTTTGCATTAAAAAAAAACTACCTTATTTCAATAAAAGTGAAAGATATTCTATATATGTATATACAGACATCAGAGGAAAGCGTTAAATGTAAAGTCAGGTGAATAAGGATAGACATATTTGGTATTCGGTGCTCTACCTACAGCGCAATGGACCTTGCGTGAAGACATAGTAAGAAAACATAAGGGAGCATACCGAAATGCGAGTTCACGTTTGCATTTCATATTCTCGCACTCACTGAACTGTCACTTCCATTTGTCGTCGGAAGAACCCTTTTCGCTCCTAATGGCAGAAGACAGAAAGGTAATGAATGCTCAAGGTCAGTTGCCGCAGAGCGAAATTAATTATAAGTAAGCTATGAACTTTCAATTACTTTAAACACTTGGAGGAAGTTATATAATCATATGTCTCTTTATAGATTGTAGGCCTCCGTCTAGTGTTCAACTTTAAGCGTTTATATATTGTCTGTGTGTCTATATAATGTATGTATTTATCTATTATCGGATCTATCAGATCTATCAGTATACATATTTACAAGAGTGTGTGTGCGTATGCGTGCATTCATGTGCGCGTGTGTGCGTGTGCGTGTGCACGTGCACGTGTTCATGTGCGTGTGCTCATTTGTGTGTGTTTTATATATGAATCTATGTCTCTCTGATCGTCGGTTTTTAACTTAGTTATGGTGCATTGATATATATGTTATATAACTACTTCCGGCTTATAAATATACCCCATGATTATACTATAAATACGCTGCTTTTTCTATGGTATAGAATAACAATTTTTCACAGCAATTTTTACAATGTTTACAACGGCAATGTTTACCAAATCCTATTGTCTATTCAAGTACATATTTATGTATATTATATATGGTTGGTGAACCTAACGGCTGTCAGGAGTCATAAGTTTGATTCCCGCCCAGAATAATTATTTGTATGACGAGCACAAGAAATTATTGTGACTGAGTGTGAAAAATTATCTATATAAGTACCTACGTATTTCTATGTAAAATATTTTATCAGATGTCTGGTTACCACAACGCAAGCTCTCTTGAGGTTTACTCGGGGATCCAATGATCTTGTGAGATGTATTGAGATATTATTATTATTAATGATATTTTAAGCTTATGCGTTATCAAAAATAAAGCTAATTACCGACAGTTCTAATTTTTTATCGAATGATTTGCTAAAAGAATATCATAAGCCATATCTCATTTTCTCATCTTCATAACATTTTCATCATTCAAATAAAACCCATAGAAAAGGTGAGAGTATCGTCTTACAAGTCGTCATTTTCTTCTGAGAATTTCGTTCACAAGGAAACCTTGTGGAATAAAACACATTTTCATTTTTTATAAGGAAATATAAAAAGATATCTTCATCAAGTCATTTTGTGTCAAATGTTACTTTAATAATTTTGCTGTTTTATAATAAGAGTAACTGGTCTCTATGTATACATGCATACATACATATCTTTACGCCAAGTCCCTTACGGGGTAGGTAGACAGCACGGAGTGCCAAATATCCCTATCCCTGCATACCTGCCGTGCTTCTTCGACATTCATCAATGTCTATTTTATTTTATTCCCTATCTCTGTTTCCCCCTATCTAAGAAGCTTTCCAAATGTACAGAGACTATTTTGGGGTGAACAAACAGTAAAGAACTTAAAATTACAGCAAACGTAATTTATATAAGTATCTATAAATTTTTTAATCCAATATCTAAAAGGTAATCATTTGTGAATGTTCCGAATATGAAAAAATATCGATGTCGATATTTTTTAGACCGATAATGTCGATCCATAAATGGACCAGGCGTATAGAAAAATATACAGATAACAGGTGAGATACCGAGGAAATATAGGTGAAATACAGATGGAACTCACAGGTAACGATCACGCTGAAAAGCTTTTGAAACATAAATCGATAAAAACGCAAATAGATAAGCAATATTATTTATATGTAAAATAAGGATGAATTAAGAAATTTGAAAAGTTTCTTAACAGTATTTCAAATATATTGTGTTTATTAAAAATATAACTATAGTTATATTTCGACAATATAATAAAATAAGCCAAGTAAGAATAAGTAAATTTAGGCAAAACTGTAGTATTTGATCAATGAGCAATTATTTAGCTTCTATAATGTATTTTCTCATAATTACCACAGTAAAATACAAAAAGATAAATAATAATAAATGTTTTACAATAAATAATTATTCGTTCATGCGTAACTAGATAAAGGCTCTTGTTAAGCGAACCGTTAATTAGCACGATAAATATTAACTGTAGACGTTCGCACGACGCGATTGCGTATCGTAGCCAACCGTCGTGCTGATGTCGTTATCGTCATACCAATCGGTATACTGTTCGGTATGACAATTACTGACAGCTGATGTATCTACTAACCCGATGTACATACTACTGGCGTATGTTTACATGGATGACGCTCTGTTAATAATGAACTTTAATGACAGCGAAACACCTATAAACAATTAAAAACATCAGTGGATGAAGTGGTTATGTAATAATTATTCTTTTTTTACTTTATATCATTAATTAAGGTACTATGTCTATCCACGTGTCTTCTCCGTTTAAAGTTGGTTGAAGTATCAATAAAATTAATGTAACCAGTGTACAGAAGTGTTACCTTCAAGGGGCGCCAGCCATCGAAATGTATCAAATGTCCGTTTCTGTAAACTTACAAATTAGTAACATTACTCTTTCATCAACTCATGTGTTCAACTGTGAATTAAATAATGAACTATTTGTGTTCTTTTCTGGTAACATAAATAAAGAATGCAAACGGTTTTCAATTAGTTTTGTTTGAAGGATGTTATGTTGCGCGCTGCGGAGAAATACATTGCCGATATGAAAAATAGGCACGATAAAGTTCTATAATACACGGTTCTGTCGAACACTTGCGAAAAAACATACGAATGTTTTCGTGAGTTTGTTTTAATTTGTACAATTTTACAGTTAACGTGCGTAGCATTTAAAACATTTTAATATTCTATTGTAGTAGTGTTGCATAAATACGAAGATGCGATAATAAAGTCACAAAATCTTTCAATAGGAACACTCTTTATCACATGGGGCATAAACCATAACCGGTGAAAAGTGCGGGTACTACATTGCTCTGCCTACCCCTTCAGTGAACTTATTGTATGGTACGACTTTAGTGTGAGCGAGTCGACGGTAATTTATCCAGTGAATATTCGTTCATAAGCAATTGTGATGTACCTCGTAGCAGACTATCCATTTCGGTAGTAGTAAATATGACTATTACTTGGGCAAATTTATTAATATTAGGATAGTGGGACTATTTGTAGACAGATGGTAGAGGCTAGCCGAGAACCGGAAGCGATTATCAGGGCTTTACCAACAGCAGTTTACTAACTGGTAAAGCTAATGAATATAATAATAACGACCGCTGAAGTACAGACCTTAACGTTAACATTTTTAAAAATTTTGTCCAAATTACAATTATTCTTTTAATCCATAATACTTTTACTATAGACATGGCCACCCTGATACTTACATACAATAAATTAAGAAATGTAACAACTCAGAAGTAACAAGAACAAATGAATGAAATTCTTTGGAGCGGCTGCAAGATGATCCTGATGAAACATACTTTGATATTCGAGTTTCTTCAAATCTCAAACCTAATATGCCAAGAGAGGCCACTTAAGAATCTGTCTCGCTAGCAACGAGCGAAGAGAAGCGGTACATATCTGAATAAATTGTACGGGTAAAATTATGTTTTAAACTCTAGGCGAGTACATGTGCAGTAACGTCTAAAATATACATTTTTTTTTAAATTATTCCCAGGCATTTATTATAATAGGTCCGAAAATTTAAAGTCCCTATTTCTATTTGTAATCTTATTTCTATTTATTTCTATTTACATCTATTTCTATTTGTAATCTTATTAATTCGCTTAAAATTAAATTTGCTTTAAAAATAGATGAATTACTCAAAAAATAAAAAAATATATTTATTTAATAAAATCGCATTTGACTGCCTCGTTAGTCGAGTGGTTGCAAGCGCCACTGATGATCGAGAGGTCCTGGGTCCGAATCTCGGATCAAGTACTATTGTACTATTCTTATTAGATTTTATGATAAAAATTTCTTGTTCGTCTCTGCTTGGCTGTATGGCCATAGACTCACCTATGCGGAGTTGTGACGTTAACGTGACCGTACGTGGGACTATACACACTCCTCTGCCTACCCCTTCAGAGATTACGGACGTTACGTTACGCTCTTACGTTTACATCATCGAAGAGTGGCGTCACGTAATTGATCAACAAATTCGTCTCCATCATATTCCAGATAATAGTATTCCTTCAAAAATAGCCACACAGTTTCTTATTACGTCATCAAACTCGTTTCACGTGTTCGCCGTAACACTCACCTGCAGAAATAAATGCTAATAATAAAATCATTCTAATACAATTCACGTGGATTTTGTTATGACATAAACACAAGCTATCACATTGGGCATAGATTAAAGAATACAGAGTCGATACACATGTAAAGTACCATTGTTTATGAAGCGTGTCTGTACGTATGTATATTTTATTTCAATAGTGGTATATAACAGTATGACTCAAATAGGAATATCAACAACATTAGGCCAGGTAGCGCATATTATTTATATTTCAATCGTTCCGAATTTAGCCTCCCACTCCCGGGGTAGGGTTCAAGTTTATACGCGCAACGCTACAAAAAATATGCGTGTTAAGATTAAACATCCCTTGGTGTTATAATGAAGGACAACATAGTGAAACCCACAAATCTTAGAGTTCTTCATAATACTTTCGAAGGCGTATGAAATCTGTTAATCCGTACTTGCCAGCGTGGTGGACTATGGCCTTAAGCAGTAGTAGACTGAGCCTTCACGTCTTGACTGCTTACTAGTAAAAGATAAAAAGAGAAACGATAGTAGCTTTTACTCATCGTACACAGTTAGTCCAGACACCTATAAATGTATGAAATAAGAATATATTGTGTATTGTTTGTTTGGTAAATATCTGCTTTAGGTAGCGTTTTCGCTACTTGCGTGTCGACCGTCGTGATTAGTGTAAGATTATACCTTATCAAACGTATGTTTATTTTTGTATGAAGAAGTTAATTAACGACGAACGCTTGGCTGCGTTAGAGGACATTTAAATGCGAGACGGTTTGAGAAGTGTATATTGCCCTTATATTGTTTATTTTTGTGTTATTTATACTTTTTTTTATTTTACTTATAAGTAATTTCTATTAAAGCGGACTTAATTCCTGGAGGCGTTCTCTACCAATAACCTAGAATCAGCTTGAGAATATATCCACAATAAGGCTATACCACCTAAATACAATTAGATAATAAAAATACATGTGAATACTTATAAACAAATATGAATAAGAAAGTAACATATTAATATTGCACTATTAAATACTAGTAATGGCCTTCTTTATATTAAAATAATAAAAAACGTAACTAATGAACTTTACTATACACGATTATTTGAATGTTAGCAAGACTGGCCGTTACCAGATTTTTCTGTAATTTATGTATAGTGATAAAAAAATTTAAAATCCTTTTACTTACAAAAGATTATTACAATATAAGATTGTCTAAATGATACCAAGATTTAAGACTGACTGATCTCTTTTAAGTTTTTCTATACTCCATGTTTAATTCTTTACACCACAAAAAGGGCCTGTGAGCAGGTGTGAAAGATCTGACACACCATTGTCTTACACTTTCATGTTTACTCATTGTCGTTAAAAATGTACACTTTTAAACTCTTACATATTTTAAAAAGAGTACCAGGATTTTTTTCCGGCGTTTTCTCTCAGCCGTATTTACCGTATTTACCGCACCTGTACCTATTTATGCGTTGGATAAGTTGCTGAAAATAATAATTTGCATCAATGTGATTCGAATGCTTATAAAATGTACGTATGTAGTATGTATGTATACCACATGTAAAAAAGCCGAATTTGAATTTAGAACAGTTTCAACTAGAACAGAGCTATTTGAAGATATTGTTTCAAGGAATGGAGGATATCGTTAGCCATAGATACATGTAACCATAGCTTCGAAAAAAATTGGATATGGAGGCCCCATATCCAAATGCTTTTGTAATAATATAAACGAATCTTCAAAGCACTTAAAACATATTTTAAGACTTACGGATTTTTATTCATTTTAGTAGTCCAGTATGGTAAATTAAGGATTTCATTTAAGAATAAAAAAATGCAAATCAGAAACAAATATATAAAAAAATGTCGCTGAAAATTTATTAAATAAAACTTCATTTAACACAATTGCATGACAATTGATTTATACGTGAAATGAACCAAGTTCTTAGATATAAAACCTTTCTCGCATACTCTTTTTCGTGGCATACGTTACAAGACAATCTGTTACTGTAGCTTTGTTGCATTCTTTCTGTTGAGGCATAAGTTATAAGAACATATATGAATATCGGTTTTTCACCATTTTCATATTGTTTTTTCGTGGCACAGGTTATAAATTCTTTATAGTTACTTCACACTTTTCGCATTTTATATTTATGACGCCAGTTACATTATCATAGCTATGCCACCTTTTTCGTGTTCTTCTTTCAGTGGAACAGGTTATAGGATCATTGTACTCACTCCACCTTTTTGTTAGACAAGTTACAAGATATTTGGAGTTACTCCGCCTTTTCGTCTGTTCTTTGGTGGTACAGATAATAAGACCGTGATACCTACGACAACATTTTCCTACACTTTTATTGCTACCTAGTACTGTATCATGATAATTACTTTATTACTTTATTTATGTAGCTGCTATACTACTAGTTACTCCGCTATATTACCAGTTACTCTGTATATTACCAGTCACTCCGCTATGTTACCAGTCACTCCGCTGTATTGATACTAGTTACCCCGGATTTGTCGTATTCTCTCTTTCATGGCACAGGTTGTAAGATCATCATAGTTACTCAACTATTTTAAGACATCAATGGCTGACTCGAGATAATACAGCTAAGTGGCTGCGTGTTATCTCCGTTATCTGGGACATAACAAGGATGAAGGTGGCTTATCTGCAATATATTAGACCTTTAATGTGTGGCACCTGTTGAGGCGTTCGAACGAGGCTCGTACAGGTTGATTTTAAATGTAAAGTGAATGTTCCCTTGGCGTGTTATTGTTTAAATACATTTCCATTTTAGACAGCTATAAACGGTATAATGTAAGCACTTCGATGTTCTGCACTGTTATTTTATACAAAATATCGTTATTTATGTACGTATGTAAAGCACATATAATTAATGGGTAATATCACGCCAATATTTCGCCGAAGGGGCAAGCAGTGAAGTACAGAAGACTTGAGAGTCTTTTGTCATTCTTCATCTTCCATCACACCAATTAAACAAAATATGGAAATATTTACACTTGTAACAAATCTTAGATCATATACCGTATTGTTACTATCTCAACTATCACATATCATCATCATTATCATGATCATCAGACTATCTCAGTCCACTGCAGAACATAAGCCTCCCCCAATGAGCGCCATCGCGCCCTGTCCTCGGCTTGTCACATTCAGCATCTGCCTGCAGCCTTTCGCAGATCGTCATCCCACCGGGCCGGAGGACGTCCTACGCTACGTTTGCCGAGCCGCGGTCTCCACTCCAGAACACGCATATAATGTAGTTTAAGAGCTCTTTAAAAACCTATAGTAAACTCTTCATTAACCTATATAATCGTCATCATCATCAAGACATCTATTCTCCCACTCATTACCTGACTTCTTATTATAAGAAGCGTTAAAGCCTTAGTCCACGTATAATTCTAAGAACCCACACGTAAAAGTTTCCTCGCAACGTCTTCCTTCACCATAATAGCGAGTGATATTTAATCTTAAACGCGCATATAACTTCGGTAAGTTGGAGCTGCGTGCCAGGGATACAAAAAAATAATCAGGAACAATACTTGAGAGTGCAAAGTCAGGGGCATGATATGAGAGATAGCGTTTAGCGGAGTAAAGACGTTACATCATTTCAAGCAAATTTCTGGCAAGCTGCTAAGAGTATTAGTATATGGATATTATTGAAAAAATGCTAAGAATGTTGAAACCAA
Organism: Parelbella ahira ahira; assembly: GCA_018244795.1. NCBI lineage: Eukaryota > Metazoa > Arthropoda > Insecta > Lepidoptera > Hesperiidae > Parelbella > Parelbella ahira. Next base: position 1,351 of record DWME01005993.1, on the reverse strand, counting down.
ACGTCACGCCATTTTGTGGTAATCCACGCAGCCTGTAGATGTTACAACATTACAATATTTACCTATAAACATCAGCAGAATAAAGCAAAATACTATAATATGAATATCTGGGAAGAGCAATGGAAGAAGTGAGAAATTTATTCAATGCTTTTAATAAATTTTGTCTCTTCTCTGCCTTCATCAGTGGGCAACATTGACCACACAACTGTTATTTTTCATCCATTCTTGAAATAAAATATCTTCTTTTCCTCTGAAAGTTTTTGTGTTTCTTCACTATTGTTTCGCTAACAGTAAATACTATGATGGATCGCCTCGTGTCTTAGTCTGTCCGTAAACATAAAGAAATAGAAACGCTGTTACTCAGCCATAGTCCTTGATGAGACATCAGAGAATTAGGGTTAACGACCTATCATATACTTTACTCATAGCGTATCTACTCTCGGTAAATATATTGACAGATTAAGCGACATCAACCACATTATCTCCTTGATATCGGGCGAAATGGTCAAAGGGTGCGCACATAAAATACCTAATATGTGTCGCGACACCATGTTTATTTAAGGTACTTTTATGCAGACACTCACAACTTTGAAATTCCAACTTCAAAATCTTGTTAACGCACGCTTTATACTAAATGGCAGTAACGGAAGGATAGCCGTGGCCGAAAGTGAAATACAGCCCTAAGTACGAGTAAAACGATGAAGTCAACTTCATCATCGTCATATTTAATACTTTTTTATTATCATTGCCATCAAATCTGTATTCTTTCACAGCTGGACAAAGGCCTCTTCCAAAATATGTCACAACGCTTAGTCTTCGGTTGGATATGATCATAGTCATCATATCAAATTAAATTAACGCGACAATGGTAAGACAAACTATATCTAGAAGATAGATAATAAACTCGTAAATAATTTTCAAATTAAGTTACTTCGATAAATGAAATCTCATGCAAATTATTCAATATCAATTAGGTATTTAAACAAATTATTTCGAATGAATATAAACTTAATAACTTAATAAGTTATTAAGTAGTGGTAGCAGTGATAGCCCAGTGGTTAAGAATTCAGCCGCTCACTCCGGTGATGATGGGTTCAAATCCATGGGGCGCATATCTTTACAAAAGTGCGTTTTTGTTTAAATATCTCTTGCTAACGGTGAAGGAAAACATCGTGAGGAAACCTGCACACCTTAGTATCTATAAAAAAAACTCTAATGTGTGTGAAATCTGCTAACCCGCACTTGGGCAGCGTGGCAAACTACGGCCTTAATCGTCTCAATATGAGAGGAGACCCATATTCCAACAGTGGAATGACTAATGGGTCGATTATTATTATTTATTTTATTACTT
>DWME01005992.1:0-14217 GCA_018244795.1 Parelbella ahira ahira | reverse complement strand
AGGGGATTAAACAGATGTAAACTTGAAAGCGACAACACACGAGGTCGCAGCAGTGCAATTAGTTTTATTGATTACTGAACTAGCATATCACAAACTCGAATTATTAGAACGTGATTTTTATGCCCTCACTAGAAAATAATCTTAGAATAAGATTTTTCATAAAATACCTACTGTTTGACGAGGAATCTCCGAAACCGGAGTGCGTATATGAAAAGTATGTTGAACATAGAAAAAGCACTTCAGATCTGTAAATATAGTGCAATTGGGCACTACTAAGTGCCCAATTGCATATTGAGTACTTGAATGATGATACACCAAAAAAAGAAATATGATAACTGAATGTCAAATATATCGATATTAATTGTGAGTTTAAAACGGAATTGTATTACAAACTTAAAACTCATGAGATTTAGCAGCGTGCACAATGAGCAAATAAGCTTGGATTCCTTAAACGGAACTTGGCACCCCTTACACCTCTTAACACACCCTCCCAATACACCCCCTACCCCCTCTAATAATGTGTATGTTAATCTATAGGAAATTTCTACTATCGCTATTCAATTAGAGATACATATCTACTTGAGTCTGTTTACGTTGCTTAAAGTTTTCATATTATTGTGATTGTAAACTATCCTATGTTGTAACAGGTTCAAGGCAACTCATAACAAACTTTAAAGGTACAGCAGTCACATCTTACATACAAATAAACTACAGAAAACACCACAAAAAATACAAATTAAATATTTAACAACTATTCATGTATTCGTGTACTATTCATGTACCCCGGACCACTGGGCAATGTTTATGACCCATGCTTTTCCCAGGACCAACATGTAGAAAAAATTAGTTGAAAAAATTTTAAATGGAATTTTTACCGTTTTCACAAACATTATTGTAACATTAATTTCAAATTTTAATCTCAACAGTAATTATATATTCATATACGAGCTGTCGTTAAAGAAATTGAATATATGTACATTTGTATATCTACGTTTGTAAATACATTAACACCGTAAAACAACACATGATGAAAACATAAATATTTAGAGTTTTATCTCTGTATTTTAACGTCAAATACATTTCAAATTATTCGTAACTTAGCAGATTTCCCGAAGGGCTCGGAGTAACAAAGAGAGAAACTCAATCCATTTTTTATGCACACTTATATATTAAAGTGCTCGCAGCTGTCACGTGGTAGCAGATTGTAGAGTACTTGTAAAGTTTAGTAAAGTTGACGCGGTCAGCAGTCGCTAGTAGCAAATTCTCACAGGCGTTTCCGTGCTTTTGAGAGTAGCTCTCGAATGTGGAGGAAGCACGGCAAATTTAAGGATAGAAAATAAAGATATTTGGCACTCCATGCTCTCTGCCTACCCCGCAACGGACTTCGTGGGAAGATATGTATGTATGCATGTTAAGCTTTGAAACCTGTTTGTTATTAATAACCTATAAATCGTTAAAACTCGTTGGGGTCTGTAGAGGCGGTAAGAATTAAAAACTATAGTCGGCCACTAACTCGCATCTACACCAATCGTGATTCGCCAACCTCTGCTGAGACACGCTCAGCAATATGATCTGCAAAGGTGTTACAGTTTCTAACAAACTGAAAATATTCAGAAAGTTTTAGAGATTTAGTAGTAAACTGTAAAGGAATTTTCCAGCATTACTTCAGCGTGGGCTCGACTTCAGTTTTATAGTTTGACGGGTATTAATTATTATTAGTCTATTATATTTTACGTCAGTAGATGTGCTTTTTATACCTAACTTAACTGTACTGACTTCAGTAGCAATGACGTTAGGCAAACCGTAATATTATAAAAAAAACAGTAAGTCTATCTTAAATCACTAACACTTTTTGTTAGAAAAGTTGAAAAAAGTTGGAAATGGAGCGGACAAGATACGAATACATCCATAATGTGGGATTTCCACATAAAGATGAAAAGCAGAAATTAGTTGGTATACTGCGATAGTTTAAACTTACTAGTTGAGAAATAATTACTTGCTATGTGTCCTTCAAAGCCGGTTCCAGCCTAGTCATGTAGGGAAGTTCAGAAACCTTGACCGGGTAACCTACAGTGAAACTAAGAAGATCACACATCACACAATGCTAAAACAATTCTTACTGCTACAGAGAAGGTGGCGCACTCTATGTAAACTCTTGACTTACTACTCTTTACTAACTACCCACTTTAATTGTCACGTGAATATCACTACTCTTCTTTGGTTAAGTGGCACTCCAGAAGGAATGTGTTGAGTGTGAAGGGTTGCAGGAAGATAAAATGCTCCGTAACGACCAGTTGCTCTCCCGAACACATCAGTCAATATTTATTAGGCCTATTAAAGGGAAGCTGCCACATAACTACCTTATCAAATAAACCTAGGAAGGGATAAAAAGGTACTTTCTTCTATTATTTTTGTTATTTTATAACCCAACTTTAAGAACCCTGAACATGCATACATATCACTGAATCATCATTAACATAGAAAAGTTATAGCATTCTCATAACCTGTAGTCTGATAAAAGAAACAAATTCATATGTATTGGGAAAAACGTCACAATCATTACTTAGGTTTTGTAGTTTTTTTAATAACTTTATAGTACAAAACACTTTAAAGTAATTTTCACTTTGTGAATATATTTCTCACGTTGGGATTTCATCAGCCACTTGTCGTACGAAGCGTTGCGTTCAGCTCATCTTGTCGATTATGTAAATAACCCCGCCGTCAATTTAGACATGCCATTACCAGAAGCACCAGCGATACGAAGGCGTTAAATAAGGAATAAAGATCGAGCTCAGACTACATTTGGTTGAAGATACATATTATCTCTTTGTATGAAAACAATGTATACGAGTATATACTAAAAAGATGTCTTAATTTTCGTTAACTTGTTAAGTCAATAGCGTAATGTTGTATATGTACTCGTATATAACATGTTTAATATGCGGCAAGGACAGGGCGCGATGACGCTCTTTGGGGGAAGCCTATATCCGGCAGTGGACTGAGATAGGCTGATGACTGACCGCCTGGCATAATATGTTTATGTAAAATTCTTCGGCTTACACTAGGTTCATTTAGTTTGCTATAAAAGATCTGAACCGAAATATTGTTCTGTCTCTGCTGCGAAGTGTCAGTTCTTACATTGCAGCGTTCTAATTTACGGTCAGAGATTGCGATTTAGTATTTGAAGTTCTTTATATTACAGTAATATTTCATACTGTAAGCTACAGACCTGTAGTGTTTTGAAATTATAATAAACTCGGTACTCGTAACTTAATAAACATTATTCTTGAACAAAACGTTATATAAATAAGTGACACTGCGGTGTCACTTATTTATATAACCTATTTTATTGGTATCCCTCTTAAGACAGAATAAATTAACCCAATTAATAATCCGATGACAGGAATAAACGGAATGATAAATTGTATCAACGGCTGGTAACGCGATATCAAGAAACATTGTAGTAGGTACCTAGCATTTAAGTTATTCTTTTAATATTAAATAAGATTGAGAGTTTTTTTAGGAAACAGATTAATTATTCAGTTAAATCGTAGATAATATAACATCGATATAAGGATAAGACCGGAATGTAAAAAAACCCATTAGGGTTATATTAAAACACAAAAAGCCTAACTGACAAAATTTCAAAAAGTTTAGAGCATGGTTGAAATATTTATATATACATATATACTTAGTACCTAAATCATAACAGCTACTTTACCAAATGTAGTCCCTAAAAAAACAAACGTTTTAAACAGTCTTAGTTTCAATATAAATAAAGCATATTTTTAATTTTTGTCTTTACTTGAACAATAATGGAAGGACAGCGGACAAGGCGTTCCATTTGGACTACCGTAATAATCTAGAAACATTATAATTAATGTGTTTATTTATGATTTGTTTTAGTACCATTTGTTTATTATAGGTACCTACATGTTTATTTCTGTGTACCACGCAGCAAATTATTCTTTAAAAATATTTTAACAGCTTAAAAAGTGCATGCTAATAAAAATTTTGCTTTTTATCGATGGATAAAATGTAAATAACTATGCTTTATGGAGATAATATTAGAAGTATAGGTACTCTAAATTGTAATTAAATGTAGTGATACCCATGTTTTAATTTTAGTGAATGTTATCTATATCTGCAGTGACATTCATTACTTCAGTCGTGTGAAACACTATGATGGTCATCTGATTATTCATGACTTCGTACTCGGAATATACGAGTACGTTCATATATTCACATAATTATACACAAATTACGCATTTTAAGGTCGTTACAGCCGGAGCTATAATATACTTGTACATAAAGCAAAGCGCATTACGATATATTACAAAATATTTTCTATAGTAACGCTCGCGTCACTGTAAACAGCTTTAATATAATATACATATTTATGTATGTATCTTTCACTTACAGCGTCAAAATATAAAACACATATCCCGGTACAGCGAAGTAATTATGTTATTAAGCGACAATGACTAGCAACAACATATTAATGGATGTAATTTTTATAATTTTTTCAGTTTGAACACTATTTAATAAATCTTTCCTGTGTGTTGCTGATTGTTAACTAAGTATTATGTCTTTAACATTGATAGTATGTACGTAAACACTTATTATTTTATTTAATTCAATTTAAGGTATTTGTAATACATATTACATATAAATTTTGGCTTCCTGCTCCTTTTCTCAATGTAAATTTTAACTATAGGTACCAAGTCCACTATTCTGTGCGTGCAATTTTTCTAAAAAAGAGTACAAGATTTCTGTTCATTTTTTATACATAGATCACAGCTCCATCTGTGACTACCTTTAGCGTGTTGTTATAACTTTGATTTGTGATTTTCATTTAAATGTCGCGTTTCTACATATTTATAGTACGTCGCGTATTCAGTCATGACAGTATTAGCGACATGATAGCAATTAATTACAATAAGGATTATTTTGGCGCAAAAACTGCATTCAATGCTAATATCGTAGTTCTTTGTTTACGATTGAGCCTCTTCAATATGCAATATGTATACATATATCGTGTTCAATGCTCCCTCGTATATACATTATTCAGATTTGAAACTATTACTGGGATAACTCGGTCGTATAACTACATGGCTCATGTAAGTGAAACAAGTCTCAACTTTTCCGAGTGCATTTCGACCGTAAACTTAATTTAAATTTTGACTGCATCAGTTGGAGTTTTACTTGTCTGTGCAATGTGACTCCAGCAAAAATTTTACGTTGATGCAATTGTTTTGAGTTCTTTGTTTTAACAGTTTCGTTTTCATAAATATTATCTCTGCTTATTTCTGCTCTAGCAGAAATGAAGTATAGTAGGTATTATTCGTATTACATGAGTTTTATCATTCATTTATCACACGCAATTTATAAAAAAAATTATAATAAACTAAAAGTTAGATATGTGCCCTCTTCATTGAGCGTAAATAAAATATTAAACGCTTTCTCTTTTTCTTACAGTTGAATTTGCCTTTACTGTTTCCTGGCTTTTGAATGACTTTTAAAGGATAACCTTCTCTGCGGTTTAAGGACACCCTTTTCTAACTTTTCTCATTTTCTTAAGGTGCAATTCCTAGTAGTAGCACGGAGTCTAGATTTATACCTCATGTATGACAACGATGATGATCTGCGATAGGTTGGAAGCAAAGGCTGGAGTCGGCAAACTGAGGACCGGCCGCAATGGCGCACATTAAGGGAGGACTAGTCCAGCAATGAACTGAAATAGTTTGAACATGTCGATGTATGTAATGTAATATGCTCGTCCCCTATTCTTTAATAGTTAGCTTAATTGATTTAGTGATAAAGAAATATTCAAACTATTAACACATGTCTATTGTTAACGACACCAAAAAACGGGTTGCGACCCTTTAAAAGAAAACCCAATTAAAACGTGCAGAAAATTCTACCTCTCTAAAATTGCTAGCTAAAAATACCGAATTAATTTTTGGATGTAATGCGATTTCTGATAACCATAATGGATAGACTGATTGCTCAACTACATTAAGTATAATGAAGCAGTGCGGAAGTGATTAGGATTAATCTAATAAGGCAAAGAGTGGGAGTACAAAGTTTACCCCGGTATCCGGCGAACATAAAGACGCCCGCACACTTACAACCCTTAGTTTCCGACCACAAAAACTTAGGGGGTTGAATGAAGCGAGGCGTGCTTCAAACTCTACCAAGATTTAAACGTCACAGTGCATATACGTCAAATTGCTTTTGCAAAGTATTCATTGTATAATACGTTCATATATACTTTGTAATTCAGTTGTTCAAGCTTTGAGTTTGAAGTATAAAGAGCAAACTTGAAAGTGAATTTATAACTCTTCGAAATGTTCCGACATAGTCAATTTACACATTCGCAGTAAATTTAATCTTGTTAAATATTTAATGAAAGTTAACTATTGTACACGAAAGCAAATTGTATGAAAGCAGTTGGAATAATACATATAATTCGTTTTATGCAATTACCGTCCTAACAAGATGATTGATTTGTCAGTAATAAATAACGATGACAGGGCGCGATGGCGCTTATTAGAAGAAGTAAGTATGAGCCCAGCAATGCCCTGATACAGGCTGACGATAACGATAACACAAAATTATTACGATACAACATATTGTTATTGATTGACTTTAGGTTAAATATTTATAAGCATAAAGTAACAAATTTTAACCAAGATGTTACTATATATCCTAGACAATATTCAGTTTCATTATCATGATCATCGCCTGCTCGTGGCAGTCCACTGTTGGGCATAGGCTTCGCCTAATGAATACTATTGGATCTTGTTATTGGCTTACCGCTTAAAAAAATCTTTATTCTAATATTGTGCTTAAAAGTTTTATTTTTGTTTTTCGCGCAGACTCTCCGCCCTAATGAGTGGGTGCACAGTTCAATGTATTTTGAATCTATTTCTATCATGCCGTAAATTATCATGAAATATAAAAGAACTAAATATGTTCTGCTTATAGATATACATTTTCTGTATAATTTTTTGATAAAGCTTTGTAGCCAAAAGAAATTGCGATATAAAAAAATGACAATTAGTCTACATTACTTGTGATTTGAGGGTAATGAGAAATTTTCTCGTGTATTAACTGCGTTAGAACCATCGTCACTATGTTTTTCCTTGTTATAGATGCCTACTGTTAAACACGAATCTGTTCTCATACTTCCAACTGGGATTCTTTCTTTCCATATTGTACGAATGTTGAGTAACTGCGTATTGAAAGATTACACACGCCTTAGAAATCATTATACAGAACTCTAAAGTACATGTAGGTACCTATAAGTTTTCCTCGCAATGTTTTTGTTCACCATAATAGCCAGTAAAATCAAAATTTGAAACATGGAAATCTGAAATATTGAAATAAATATAGCTCATTAACTTTGTAATGAAAATAATAATGACAGCTTAAAGATTCCTGATACGGCCGGATATAGGAACTATTAACGAAAGTTAAATCAGTAATCCCTTATGTTGTCTATGGTAGAAAAAAAGTAAAGAGGGATTAAAACTTTCTAATGTAGGTACATTATTTTCTTTAAAAAAGTATGGAAAAAAAAAATCTAGCCGGCAACATAGCATTAGACTATGTTGATTCAATAATATTTTCCAAAACATTTCAAAATAATTCTAAGTTTAACATGTATTGTCACTGAATTTACTAAGCAATATCTATTCGCAGACTTCTCTTCTGAAAAGTGAAATTTAAATTGAATTTCTCTATTAGATAAATACATTATTCTTTAATACGATACAATACCTATATTTATTAAGAAATAGTAAAGAAGATTTTCATTTAATTTACATATGTATATAAATATTATAAGTAATTAACACATTATGTAATACAACGTTTTATTTACTTGTAAACGCAACACTTCAGCGATAAATATTTGTATGTTACGTACAGAAACACCAAGCAATACATTGCTTTATCTTCCAACACAAACAGCCTCCACCTTTATTCCGGGAGCACATTTGTAATAGGATTACACGGGAGAGTCATTACTGATGGGCTACGAGGAAAACCTCGTTTTGCAAGCACGAAAGACCATCGAAATAGAAAGCTAAGCGAAAACTTTAAAGCACACTGTAACATCGCAAACTACATGAAGAACATTCAGCATGTGACACTAGAACCACGAAATTCTGTACCATTATTGACAATTGAAATAGCAACTTGATATTAACAAATTGAAACGTTCGTCAAAATTACTGAATACTGTTATAATTTCTGCGTCAAAGTAAACATTATTCCAGATTCTATCGGACAGATTTCCCTCAGTCATTTTTCCTGAAAGATGCCCGCCTCTATCGATTACGTAACGATTACTCCTACATATGTAGTCATCGTACCCGACTGCTCCAGAATGTTTGTAGATCCTAGTTTAATTACTTCCAAACGCTAAGTGTTGCTCTACAGGATTTCTATACGCACGAGTGTAATCTCGGATCTAATGATGGAATTGCTCAAGGGGGCTCCCAGGAGCTATTAATTAAAATGCTCTATAGGTACCTTTAAGGCGATGAAGTTTTCACAAAAACATTGCTCAACCTAAGCTTTCGTAAGCCTCAGATTTAACACGCAATTTCGTAGCTTAACCTTTTCACTTTTTCCTCGTTAACTGTTTGTTGATCATAAGGAAACAATATATAAATTTTTTCTTATCTATCAGCAATAACAGTTACTACGATGCCGTAATAAACATCACGTCTTACTTCAATATACTTCGTATTTTAAGATTTACGCATTTTTAAATTTTTATGTTAAAACGAATATTTAAAAATTCTAAATGTTCTCCCTAAACCTAAAAATAGTTGACATAAAAGCATTATCGCTACATTATAGTTTACGTGGAAATACATATTAAATATTTAGAAACTTTTTTAAACTGAAACGAAATATAATCTTATGTCAGTCGAAAACCTTTATCTTTCAGCAACTCTCCGTTTTTGGGCTATATGACATCCCACTTGCTAGTTCAATCGGTTATTTCAAAGACAAATATCGTTTGTATTCACGCACTTATGAATTCTCTCGCCTTTTCAATTCAATTAGTGTAAGTAGAGAAATACGAAAAATAAACCGACTTATATCTTAGTGCATCCATACCAACCATAGAAAATTAATGACATAAAAAAACCTTGCATTATTTATTAAAACTATTCATCATAACGATCATCCTCATCATCGTCAGCCTCGCGATGTTCACTGCTGGACTTAGGCCTCCCTTAATAGGCATAAACTGTCCAATCTAATCCCTTATTTGCAGTCTCTGGTGGCCACGAGGACAGTTGCTGCTAAAACGAATTTCTATCTTAACGGAAGTCGTTATTAATTAATTGCTAAGCCAACTACCTTAGCCACGATTTAATGAAAGAGGGGAAAGAGAAACTTTTTAATTGTATTGGCACTTTTTAATTAGTGGATAATCATGGCTTTTCATCAATCTGTTATAATCGGCTTAACGGAAAGTTGAAAATTAATACCGTTATTGAAACCCAGTTTTAGATTTTTTTTCTTTAATGCCTGTAGTCATCGAAAGTATGGACCAAGTATACTACATTCTCATTATTCACTTGTTATGTTCTACATCCCTCCATAGAGTTGCTGGGGAACCTATGGTCATATACTGGGAACAAATCCATAGTCCAAACTACTACTGGAAATAAATTCTAAGTTAGAAAAACCCGTTACTGTCCGACCCCGAGATCGAACCCAGGACCTATTGATCAACAGTAGCACTTGCAATCACTCAACCACTGAGGGAGTTCACCAGATTTAATTACCCAATGATACCATGTATACTTTGGATAGAGGAATTGAAACGCTCAAACATCGAATAAGTTATCGTACAAACGAAATACCTACAAATTAAATAATATCCGCCCCAGGGCAGAAACGGTAACATAATATATTATAGGAAATAGGTAACTGGATATATTTGAACTTACAATACATCAATTAAACATTAATATAGTACGTAATGCTATTATATTATACGATACCTACATACATACATACTGCCAGGCACATGTTAAGGTTGAAATATAAATCATAACAGGGGTTGTAAGTAGGTATGTATAATCCGTTTAGTATCTACTTAGTTGTTAGAATATTACGTGTTTCTTTTTTTTATGAAGACGAGCAGGCATTTTCGTTTTGTTAAATAAACAATAAAAATAACTGTCAGACTTATAATTTTATGATTTACTATTAAACAATTAGCAATTATCATTACGGCATAGATACATTTCCAACATATCGAATAAGGAAGCGCCTTAGTATTCGTTCGATGAGCTAACAAAAACACAAAAATTTTAACACTTGTCTGTACACTTCCCAACCCAAAACAGTAAACAATTAATATTTCGAAAATCCAAGTCTTATGTACTCGTATGTTTAGTAAGTATATACATTTTTTTTGTAATTATTATTTTATCAATAATAAGAATAAATATTAATGTATATTTTAATAATTGTAAGTTTAAAATCAACGGTTTTATTAATACCCTTATATCAACAATAAACTTATAATCTGTAGGTACAATGAGCCCCTGAGCTGCCTTTTGCGATAAGAATATATTAAGCATAAAACTGTTGACAAAACTTTCAATAAACGGGTGGGTTCCATGCCGGTACATAAATTATCAACTGCCGACCGCCCTTTTACCAACTAATTTGTCGCTTCATGAGACAACTGCCCTCCACGAACTATGTTTCATAATCAAACGGTTGTTTTGAAAACTACTTGAGTAGGTAATAATTCCTAAAGTAGTAAATAACAGGAGTAATGCAAGGATTAACTATTTTTAAGAAAGTTCATCTATAGGTATATTAGGGGGCGTCCATTGAGGTGTTCAAGGGGGAGAAGGAGTCTAATCGAATCTCATCTAGTTTCACTTTGGGGCGAGGGAGGGTTTCGGCAAATGTCATGTAATGGTTTTTTCGCAAGAAACCACTTTTTATTCTTATGTAACGATTTAAGTATTTTATTGTTTACTTTTCTCTGTAATTCTGATCCACTTATCTCAGTAAACTTAAACAGTAGTCTTGATTAGTCTTAAATAAAAATAATAAACAAACTTTTTTTTAAATCTCACGTGAGATCGGAGGGTGGGAAAGGAGGGTTGACAAAAATTTCACGAAATCTCAGGAGCGGAGAGGTTGTCAAAAAACGCTAAAATCATTCACATAATCGGCCCATTATTGCGACCATGAACATAAATATTGTTACTTTATATAAAAGTAGTTATGACCTAACTCTAATTTGAACAAAATGGCGGGGTTTTGAATAAACATTCATATCCCAAATTGATCCCTTTACGAGTAACGATGTAATGTTTGCTTGTTACTGTAAATTTGCAAGGCGTTTCATTCTGTCAACACCTATTAGTAAAGTATTAAAATAACATTATAGGTACATAATCGACACAACCTATATTTCTGTTCAACTTTAGCCAATTAAACTTGTAGATCTGAAATACTTTTTATCATAATTAATCCAGAAAACAATCAGAATCAGGAGATATATCAATCAATCAATTGTTGATGTTTAATTTAAAAATATGTTGAATCATAGCTAATTTGGAAACTTTGCAAGTAGGTACAAAATTATAAATCGAATTTAAAACAAGGTACTGCGGTACTGCGATAACTATGCAATAAAAACCCTATACCATTGAAATGTATAATAAAGTCATTCAATAAATTTGTTACACCAATTAAACTGATATTTCTGCAAAATCAATTAAATATTTGATTACAATAACGTCTCATTACTATTGGAAACCGAATTTCATGTTGCCTTATTGTTTTCATAATTTTGCAACATATTATACAAAACCGGCAAGGTTTATTAACCAAAAGATATAATACAAATGAAAAGAAACAACGCCCTCTTTCGGTTACGTGTGAAACTACACTTCTTAAATTACTTGGTGACTAGTATTTGAAATTAAAAAATATGATTAGCTATATAAATTCCTTAAACACATCATAGATGGCACTGTTCTTACAAACAAATATTAATATTTTTGTCAGTAATTTCTTTATAATGCTATATATATGTTATATTTTTTATTTACACACTAGTTCTTATAATTTTATTAGAAATACAGTTTAATAGGTCACATTTCTCACGTCATATGGCATCCAAGTTTAGATAATTTGTTTGCCTTGTTTTCTATAGCATTGGTATTACCATAATGAAAGGTGATTAGGCTTGTCAGGTAGTGATAAAATTGCGTTTAGTGTGAGGATATAAACGAAATAGAAATGAAGAACGCTGCTGAAGTCATCAATTAAAATAAATTAAAAGATACCAATCAGGACATTTAGATATGACTATTTATAATCTGCATTTTTAACGCAACAAGATATTGTCTATGCTGCATCAAAATGGCTGCCCGTAGTAATGTCCTATCGGAGATTTATATTCTTTGTTTACAATAAAATTATGTTTCACGTTTACTTTTACTGACTTTCATGTGACATAATAAAATGTTAATGGATATACAAATCTTGAAGATTCGTTTGGACTCATCGTCTTTTAAGTGTGTGATTTGACATCAAACAAGTGAAACCAGTCTCACCTTGTAAAGAGAAAATGGGGAACTGTTTTAGTAGCACAGGGGAGAAGGATTCTAAAAGCAAAAATGAGCGAACGAATCCGCATGAAGAAGACCCTAGACAGTTTCAAACACCTGTGCCGACACCGCCCCCAGATCCTATAAGATCTACGGTAAATCAGGGACCAGACACGAGTGAGGTCCCTCCCACCCGAATTTTTGTTGCCCTTTATGATTATGATGCAAGAACGGATGAAGACTTGAGTTTCAGAAAGGGGGAACACTTGGAAATCCTCAATGATACACAGGGAGACTGGTGGTTGGCTAGAAGCAAGAAAACAAAACAAGAAGGCTACATTCCTTCGAACTATGTCGCCCGCTTGCAGTCCATAGAAGCCGAGCCGTGAGTAATCATATCTTTATTTATGCAATCGTTACACCAGTGAACGGTTCCTGCGCGATTTCTTTTCCTTCGCGCATTAATTAATAACTGAAATCATCCATTTGGCTAGTGCAATGGGCGTAGCCGTGTCTTGTCAATGTAAATAATTGCAATTTGTTCACAAACATGTTGTGAGGGTTTTATCTAATTAGTCCATCGCAACAGTGATAGTAGCAATAGTGGTGTCTTTCGATTCATAACATGTTATTCTACTTTGCATTATTAGTTACTTTTTGATTTATAATCTTACGGCACGTAAATAGAAGGTTGAAAATTCCGAAACATGCGTAACATTGTGGACACTCAGTTTAACATGAAATTAAGTTCCTCGTTTGAGAGAACAGTGGTTATAATCTGTACTGAATATGATTTAGATGTATGATAGTTTTGATTTGTTAAATGAAGATATGAAAGACTTGATTTATTGAAGAGAGCAAAGGAAATGAATCATGGCTATGTGAAGTGAAAGTGGAACTGGAATGCACACATACATTGTGCACTTACACTGATTATTGCAGAGTGTGAACAAAAATAGAAAGGGGCTTATTGTTAGTAAAAAGTGCCTGATTATATCTAGGACTTTGTGAGATTAGGGACACCCACTTGTTTATTTTAGTTAATTAGATGTCAGTAAAATTTAAATGATGCTATATTACAAGTGTGTCTAGAAATACATTTAGTAAAACTGACTGATCATTGCAGTAATACTTCATACAGGTTTTATGGGAGGTCCTCATAAGGCCTATGAAATATCTACAGAAGTTGATCCTTTTATTATTACACCATATGACTCTAGCTGCTTTTGGAATGAGAACAATATAGTCTTACATGCTGGTAGAATGCAAGATGGCTAACTTCATACACCTTAACCCTTTGAACTCCAAATTTTTTTAAAATATCCTATATACATATAGGAGTAAATTGTCTGTGTTATGAATTTACCCTGTCTTTTCAATGGGTGGCTGAAATCAAATCCACAAGATGCTAAATAGCCAATAAAAAAAATGTAATCATAATTACTTTTTGATTACATCATCATCATCAGTCTATCTTAGTCCACTGCTGAACGTAGGCCACCCCCAATGAACGCCATTGCGCCCTGTCATCGGTTTGTCACATCCAGCCTCTGCCTGCAGCCTTTCGCAGATCGACATCCCACCTGGACAGAGGGATATTATT
>DWME01005991.1:0-14219 GCA_018244795.1 Parelbella ahira ahira | reverse complement strand
TTTACAAAGATTAGTTTTTATAATGGATTTAAACTTATTATGTGAAAGATTAATAGTGTCTTTTGGTATTTTATTGTAGAAGCGGATACAATTCCCCATAAAAGAATAAGACACCTTACTTAAGCGAAATCGTGGTATGGCCAATTTATCTTTATTTCTAGTATTATAATTCCCTCTACTGTTAGTTAAGAATGATTATACTATCTGAATCCTCTTAGACAAGTTACACAGAAAATATTTAACAGTAGCAAAAGCTAAAGATCGTATTTCACTTTATCGTAACGACCGCCGCACTTGGACATTATCAAACAGGTCCGTTCAATGATAAGCTCAGGGGTAACTATAACTGCATATTGACTGCCAACATTTATCTTTCCTCCTATATTCCTACTGCAAGTCAGGTATGTTGAGAGGCATGCAGGTGGTAAACTTGCGTATCGCCTGCTGCAGTGTATTGTTGGGAGGTGAAAGACAAGTTTTAATGCACTCGTTGTTAGTTTCGAAGTTGTTCTGATTGCCGCCACACCCGGAGTACATGTAGCGCTTACAGGTCCTGTAATGGGTAAGACAATCACACAATATTAAAAGCTATCTCTTAATGTGATTATTATGTCATATTTCATTTATAATACAGTCAATTGTTTCGTCATACTCCATGGAGTTTAATTATTGTTTTACAACTCTCAATGTTAGAACAATATGATTCAATAGAGATCTTGGATAAAACACATCAAAGCATATGACAATCAGTAAGTGTATTAGACCAGTATCACCTAAAGTTTAGGTCCTAAACGAATACAGGCCTATATTAATGACACATCAAATTTTACTTACTTAGTCAATTTATCCCAGCCCCAGCGGTAGAAATGGCCAAAACAGTTACCATATTCAAATGCCAAGGAACAAAAATATGGCAATTGAGCTAAAACAAATATTATGGTTAGTTTCTACCAAAATTTAGCTTGAATACTGTATCTCATTAACCACGATGTGCAACTGCATTAGCAATACATATTTAATCATAAACATCAGTAATGTATAGTAAATTTTAAAAGAGATGTACGAATCGAGGACGATACTCACTCCTTACAGACGTGTCATTCAAGTAACAATAGTTCTTACAGTCAGCCTTCGTCTCGAACTTGTTGCCATTGCCCTGACAGCCGCCCCAGAAGAAACGGTAGCACCGTTGCTGTTTCACATCGAAATACCACTGAATGATGTCTGCTCGGCATGGCCCAGTGTCGGGCCTCAGAAAGCAGCTCTTATGCCTTGCTGTAATTGTACATAGACACATTATATATTAGTCAGTCAAAAAGATTCAAAATAAATTAACACCAATATATAATGATTATACATATATATTTATAAACCTTTCAATGTGTTTTCAACGTTTGTGCAAATTCTTCCTGTGCTTGGATTTCCTGTGGTACGTTGCCTTAGAGGACCGTAGATGGCAGACCTGTGCCGCTTATTATAGGTGCAGTGCTTAACATTAAAAGTCAATATAGTCCAAACAAAAACTATTGACAAATAAAAATACTTGATATCGAAATAAACTGTGTTATGCATTTTGTCCAACTACTATGCTGATATAGCTTTGTCGGTTGAGTAACTGATGCAATAAAAGCGAAATAAATCAAACTAGAATCATTCCAATACAATTTATATATTTTTCAATTCATATAATATTATGAAATTGTTTCTTACCACTGACTCTATGCCTCTAGTCTCTACAATGTAAACAATAATCATTGTTCAATAGAACTACCATTTTTATTAAAATGATCCATAGATATGTTTCTTCTTTTGGGCATTAGATTCAACATGTGTAATAAGTATTTCATAACTGGTGAGTTGTGGATGTATTCTTCTGTACTGCACTATCAATCCCTTCGTTGAAATAAAGGAGTTATATTGTTATAAGTATGTCCTCCTACCACTCTTATCATATAGTGAGACAATTGTCTACAGATGAGAACTGGCTGTAGATTTGTACCACCATCTTTTAATAAAATACGAGTCTCCTATATTTTAAAATACATGTTATATCTGAATGATATTGTAGACACTTACCATAACTGTGTGCCTTGTATCCTTCATGGCACTTTTGAGATAATGTTGACCAATATCCACCTTAGAATGTTTGAGAATATATAATTTTTGAAATAACTGTGCTGTTGTATTTTCTAAGATTATAGTTTTGAAAGAAGTAATAAATATCTTCTCACCAAGGTACAATGTAGTCAATGACCTTTGTAAAGTGATTAAACTATTTTTAAAACCAGTAAACTAGAATTTATGGGTATGAAAACATGTTTTAATATGCACAGGACAAACCAACAAAAACATAATAAATTTAGAGTTATTTGAAAACGAAAAAGTAAACGCGCTATCTGTATCGCCAGTATAGAAAGCGCTAATGCTACCATAGACAACGACTAGACATCGACTCACAAAAAATAACAACATTGCTTGAACACAACAAAAATGGAAAATCCTAAAACAAAATTTGCATAGAAAATTCTAATATAGTAGTATTATGTTCCTTTAATCTTAATTTTATTATTCTTAAATTTATGAAAACAAGTTGGATGGTCACTAAAACAGACAATTACAATTTTTCTCCTAACACCGAATATTTGGAAAGAAAAGTAATTTTAATTAGCGTAAACTAGGTGATAAGTAAAGCATCGCAATAACGTCATGAAATGTGATAAAATAACAAAACTAAGTACAATGTGATATATTTCTAGCATTAAAATAGAGAAATGATTATTTGGGTCCATATTAATGAGTAATGTAGTATCTTATTCATATGTTCATATCTTTGTTCTCCAAATGATTATTTGAAATAGCTGTATTTTAATTTACAACTAATCAATATTTTTAAAAATTCGAATACGACTTTAAATAAATGTGCATATTTATTAACAATTAATTAAACAAATGTGATATAACATGAATTATCTGTATGTACATGTATGAATCTGGTGGGTTCTTTCGGACTTTCGTTGCTAACGAATTTTGTTCTTTGAGTTGATTTTCATATAAAGGAACTTGTAACACTAATGCACTGTAACTCTGACAGCAATTGCTATCTACTACTTTTGACAATCGACAATCTGTCATGAAGTAGTATCAAAGACAAAAGGTACATAGAGTGGAGTTATCGATTCGAATAGGCAAACTAAGCGGTGGGCGGGGTGCGTGTGCGCTTTTTGCTCGTGAGTGTGAACTCGAGGCGAGGCCGATCCGGTGGCACTGCGAGCAACTATCCCATATCTATATTCTATTTTATTCCGCTCTCAACTCTTCTTACCGGCGAACGTATAAAACAGATTTACAATATTTATAAAACACGTAAAAGCTCTATTAATTTATTTCCGAGGCAGTATGATATTAAAAAAAAATATTATACTCAGTTTATTAAATGAATATTTCTTTTTGCTACGTGATTAAGTGTTCTATATATACTAAAACAACAATCGGCAATTTTTTTTAAATAAAGTAATAAACAGGCATTATGTATATCAATATTTTAGTGTTTTTCGGTTTTTGTCTGAATTATATTTATTATGTTTCTTGCGCTGGAAGTGATATTAAGGTAATATTTTTTTTATTTTGTTTAATTGCTTTATGCGATATGCATCAACATACATTCAACTTGATATAATATGAATTACTAATTTCCCGAAGGTATTGATCTCTTATGCAAGTATTGATTTATTACACATACTGTAGAATGTACATTCTGTTGTTTATTAAAATGCAATAAGATAACGTGTTTATTTATTATATTATTTATTGAGTTTAATTAATTTTATATGCTCATAAGTTTTTAATATAGGTAGAGCTTTGTGTTCGAGGATTCAGTGGACGTAATACATACCTATATATATTAAAACAATGGTACTTAATTAAATACTCATATAAATCCAAAATTTTAAATACATCTTCATCGATATATTTCATATTCTTAAATGTTTTATATTATTAAACTTTTGTACTCGTTAAAAATTTACTTGTTAGCATATTATTTTTTATAAAATGTAGTGTAATATCATCTATTAACAAGTAAGTACGAAAAGTGTGTAAAATCGATGTTGTATTCGTAAATTACTTAAAAGCTAAATAATATGTACGTCGCAACGATATTTTAAAAACGCGCGAAAACACTAGAGTAGGTACCTATAGGTACATAAAATGATTAAAAACAACGCTCTTCGCTAATACATACTATTTACACTATTTAAAGAAATATAACATATAATTACAGTCTTAATTTTTCTGAAAAGATACCCAGGGTAAAGAATTACTACCACGTTTCAATAGTTACTTGTATTATACGTTCAATGGAATATTGCATGAGTTTTTTGCCATACATCGGGCTCTAATCCAAATGCCGCTCTTCTACTGGGAATATCAGTAAAAAAAAAACAAATAATACTTTTCTCGATCCAAGGATTGAACGCAACACTAAACCAACCAATCAGTCATTATAAACAAAGACCGTTAAATAAAAGTGTTAAGTCAATTTTAACTATTCTAACCAAAATATAAGAAATAGGGAATGTATAGTTTCACACTTCTGTTGTTTTTAGTATTGTTTAAAAATCAATTACATCAGAATATCATCAAACCACAAATATTGCTAATACGTCACCAAAAAACCATAAAGAATTAAGTAAGTTTGGCTGTTGGGCGACCATAAAATATGGGAGTAGCAGAACTAACTTACGTACCGATATTGTTATTATTATTACTTGTCTTTCAGCTATGCCAATTCAAAAAGTAGCGTTCCAATTTTTTTGAGAGAATTGGGTACCCTGTTCCGAAAATATGATAAATAAATGTAATAAATCTATAATGTATTAAGTGGTTAAATTATAAGATACATACTTTTCCTGCTTTTTCAAATGTAGAATAGACAGCCATTAGTTGTTGAAAACAGAGTAAATATGACTTGTTTCTAATTTTTTTGTTTGTTTTCTATACTAGAAAAATTAATGATGCAATAACGATGTGTTTCAGATGAAGTTAAATATAGATACTATGATGTACAGATAAAAAAAAAGATATGGTGTCTTAGTTGTTTTACTGCTATTGTTAGACTTAGTGCGTTTAAATGTATTTATTTTATTAGATTATATTTTTAGTGATCTACTTTTTTCGATGGCGGGCTAATAATTAGTAAGAAGGTTGTCAGGGCGTAATATTGAATGAGTTCGAAAACTCAAGCTACATGTACAATATTCTTCTTATTAGGAAAATTTATTTAGCTGGCTGTTTACGCAATTAATATCTAAGAGGTATTTGACTGCAGTATCGTAAATAAAAAAATACTGCTTATTAAGTAGCCACGTTGGTTCCGTAATTCCCGCCGGATATTTTTTTAATCCATCCTTATATTTACGTAAAACATAAAAAGTCCTAGTTTGTTTTCGTTTCCTTTTAACACTCGGAACAATGAGTGCTGAATGGAATGATTTGGCGTATTGCTTTCGAAGCAGTCGATGGATAATCGCAAGGCTATTGTAAAGGATGAGGACAATATGAAAGCTAATCGGATGTACCAAAAAAACCCACATCCGCTGCCCAACTCAACGCAAATGTTAAAACTTGAGACAGACAGATGGGCAAGTAAAGGATCTACTAATTATAGCTTCCTTTTCCAATCAAAATCCCCTTATCGTATAATTAAAGTGAAGCGTACTGACTGAGGCCGGGCGAGGAAATTGTTATGGTCAATATCTATTAGCAAATGTATAAGTACATTATAGTAATAACACACATAATAGATGCCATCCGCGACTTTGGTTGCGCGGAAATTTTAGTGGTTTTTATTACATGAATTTTACGAATTATCTCACTTCTTATGGCGCGTATTTACCTAATGTAATATAAGATTGTGAGAGAAAAATCTTCGATGTTTTTAGCCGCTCATCTAGTTATACCAAATCCTACCTTTAGGATATTTGGCCATATCATAAAACTTAATACATGTATGTATTTTAAATGTATGGTTAATATTGCTACGTTAGTCTTTAAGGTATTTTTGTCTTACTATCGGAATTCGTTCGAAAACGGCGAATATGGTTGTGATTTTTAAACCACCATGCTACTAATGACTGTTTGCTAATCACAGGATTTAAGAATTTACATACGGTATTGAATAAATAAAAACCCTTCGACAACTAGCGTCTTGACTTTAATCTATTTTACAACAGTTCCATAGAGTAGGTACTTACTTTAACAGAGAAGAATACTTTTCAATATAAAACATGATATTTTTCTAATTTACTCGTTCACTGTCCAACGTGAAACGTGATGTTAATGTGTGGTAATGAGCACGCGATATGCTTACTTATTAGAGAAAATGACAGGAATGCTATAATCATATTACTTATGTGTCAATATTTTCTGTACTTTCCGTTATTATGTTCGTAAACCACTGACAAACAAATGTTGTTTTAAAAATTGATCAGAACTATAACTGTTCAACTTTGCACTGTCGTTGTATAATATGTTAATATGTTTTTTATACGTTGTAAATGATACAATCGCATGTAAACGACTTGTCCAATATAATTCCAACGCGTCTTTGATAAACTATTATGACTTGATATAAAAAATTATGGCGTCGAGAAAACCACTCAAGTTTTGTTAATAAAAATTAAGTGCGTGTCTATGGCAAGAAGAATTTTTTTTTCTACACAAATAGTAATATTGTGAAAGATGTGTTAATTATAGTAGATATCATAATATACTATTCTTAAGTGGAACTATATCCTTATGAGTGGTATGTCCAGCAGTGGACTGAGACAGGCTGATGATGATGACGAAGAGTGGCATAGTCTCTGACTGACAAGATTCTTGTATAAAACAAAACTTTAAAAAGATTTGATATGTCATGTAAAAATCAAAGGACGAAAATACAAGACAAAACTATTATATTTAATTCGCCCCGCGGCCTTTCCCACCATTCTAATTGAAAATTGATCGGAAAAGCTTCCCGTATAACTAATAATTAGTTATCTTCTTTATAACGCTTTTGGATATCGAATCCCAAACAACACTTAAAGTTTATCTCTAAAAATACATATGACATGAAAATTTAGACATAATAAAATAACATTGATTTAGTGAATACATGAGACGGGCAGAGTAGGGATATTTTAGACGTGCAATGAAACGGCCTGATCTTATTAACACAAATCGTTGTGCCGGCTCGCGTTTGTTTACAGCCCGACTAGTAGCAGCAAGTGCTGAAGACTAGATCTGTGTACGTTACACATTCCATTTGTTTAAACCGCGAACGTTAATGTTTAGCGAATAACGCGAAAATTTAACACAAGCCGAGTTTTGTTATAGGAGTATTCTGCCATCGTGATTCACTTGTCTCGTCTGTACTTCTGGAGAAACTGGTTTGGGCAGGCCGCACGCACGTCGGCAACTCTTGCACGTATGGATGACTCCAAGAGAGAAAAATAAATAGTAACATTTTCTCGGTAATAACTTGAAACTTGACACCGCTTACTAAACCCTCTACTGGTTTCCAGTTTCAATCTGTAAAGTAATTCATAAGACCGTAGACAAACATCGCTACTGGCGAGCCACTAAAATAATTAATTTACGAGCTCATTATGCAGAATAAAAGATCAATTTGGTATATACCTACTATAAAGGGACACGGAACCGCTAATATATTGTCATCGCTATATTGAAACTAATCTAAAAAATTCGTGAGGATCTGTCTTACTTACATTAAGTTTCTTAAATTCGGAATAGTTATTAGCAAACTAATATAGGTACTTATTGCACAATTGTCACGTGGTGAGGAACGTTCAGTGCACTATGTTAGGTACGTACTATAGATTACGGATGAACACGTTGTTTTAGTTTTTCGTCTGCCTATTAAATATACTTACCTACTGAAACTTAGCAATTTCAGAGTAAATAGAGAATCTCGTGTGAAGCAATTGTTGTTAGAGCAATTAGTACTTCGGTCCGATGGGTGTGATAGCTGGTTCACGTGTATACCAGAAGCGATGGAGACAGTTTCGGTTCTCTGTAGGAGCAACTCAATATTCGTTTTTGTTTCTTTAACATTAAGTCATAAAGCGTTCTGAGCGGTCTCTCTAGACTTCAGCATGGGTTTATCAAAGCTTAAATCGAATTTCGCTAGTTTAAATGTAAGGAAGCGACACTTTACATTGGCCACATATGCTTCGTATAACACTGCAGTTTTTCAGTTCAACCATATTATTTCTTTGATTGGTTTCGCTTTTGTATTATGTTTAGTAGATTTAATCATTAAATATGTAAAAAGGTTTTTGGTTTGTTCATTGTCATTATATAGTCGTTATAGTCATAGTCCTTTCAAATAATTATGTTTGACATCCTAATTATAATAAAAAATATTACTTACTTTTCTAACGTACCAATCTATACTGATGTACAGCTATGCCGTTTGACTTGCATAACGATTAGTAACAAACGGGCAGGGCCTAACCCCTCTGGGCCCAATAAGAGACATCAAAGCAGCATATATCATAATTGACATGACTAACGCGTTGCATCAACCGTTCAGCCTCTTTAAACAAATTAAATCCCATTTAAGACTGTTTATATTGACATTAATCGCGCCATACTTGATATACGTCTTCATCTTGCTTGTAATGACCCCTATGTAGGCAACTTGTAATATTTAGAACGTACTGTGTCGCAGAACTTTCCTACATCATTTTGAAGACGAACGAACTTAAGTTATTTTATAATTTTTGATATGTTTAAATGTTTTATATTTATATTTTATGTGTTTTACATGTATATAATAGACTGTTTTTTAATATATAATATCGCCCTTTCATATGATCATTGTTATAACTATCCTTTGATGATCTCAGTCTACCTATTGCGAAACTGTAACGTTAAGGGTTTTCTCATATTTACAGACTCGAAATCGGCTTTAATCTAGTGTCCATTATCAGTTTATCCGCTTATACCCGCTGAACGCTGAACCCCTGTCGCGAAGGCTGTTAACCTCCATTCGGCTGTCATGTCCTCCAAACGGGCGTCGCGAGTGTTCGGGAATCGTGACGCGGAAGTTGGAAACGTTGCGAATTGACAATGTCTACGTGCATTCGTGAAATGAGCGGACGTCTTGGTTTTTTTTTTCTTTAATTTTAGATGTATAATATCTAGTCGAACATTTATCATCCGTGATTATGATACCGTTTAAGTACCGAATACGATATGACTTTCGAATTTCCATTCAATTGTTAAGATACGTTTCACGACAGCGAACAGCGATCGCATCCGATCAGCTGTTCAACCGTTGTTAACGCGTTTCAGCTGCCGCTGGGACAGTAGGTAAGCATGCTGACGGAACTGTTTGTCTACCTTCAGTGTAGTAAAAAGCGACAAGTAAATCGACACACTGCTATTGCTTGACACGTTCTTCAGTGTTTAGTGAACCTAGTCAGGTTACTGAATACTCTCTAACTGATTAGTCAATGAGCCGGGATCTTGATTTTGATTCCTTCCCATCCAAGAAAATAATTTATATGATGAGTACAACTGTTCTTGCTGTGTTTGGATGTAAAAAAGTATTTAAATAAATATATATTTGAATATATAATATGTATATAGAGTTTATCAGGCTTCCGGTTATCATAACAGAGGCTCTATTCAAGCCTACGTAGGGATCAGATGGTTATCTGTGGCGATATTCCAGATATAAATTTTTGTTTTTTTCTTTTTTCACATTTTTTTTCTTTTTCTTTCGACCGCCGTCGGTTTTCGTACCCTAAGTAGACGTTTTCACTCTTAATATTGGGGACATAATGCTTTCTGGCACTGGCTTAACCCGACAACGCGTGGGTAGATATGAGGAGACCCCTAGTTAAAATTGATTTTTGTCGGACAATCTAATAAGTTCACATCTTGTCTTAATATATAGTCAGTCAATAATAACAATGTATAGGCAGTCTAGTAAGTTCACATCTTGTCTTAATATACATAAGTAGTTATAGGGAAAATTCTTTTATAACTGAATCTACTGTATAGATTATTATGAGACTTATGCATGACTAATATGCAAAATTTCAGGATAACGCAAGTTGGTTGTCATTTTTCTATTCAATATATCACACAACATCATAACCATTGGCAATGACTATATAACCCTATTTACCGTAATAACTAATAATTCAAATAGTTTTTTGTTTTCGTTTTTATAGACGTTCATGAGATGACTAGTTTCTACATTTAACAGTTAAAGCAGTCGAGCAGTACCTAATATGTTAAAAATGTTTATTTTGTCAATACTCGGCCTAAGGTAACTACTCATTTCGAAATTTGCCTTAGTGTCTTGTGATGCATTTATCTACATTAAATATACAAAAATGATTCCCCGTAACTCAACCGCTCGGAACCACAATATAAAGAAATACTTGCACACTTGCTATCGATAAATTCGAACTTACTTCCCGACAGGATTCAAGTGTTATGCCAGGCAAAATTGGCAGCAAACGACACATTCACTCGTTTGCCATTGTTGTGAACTGAATTTAAATAGCATTTTATTACAGGCGTGTTGCTTTATAAGGAAAAATAGTTATAAACACTTAACAGTCACACCGTGTTCGCGCATCTATTGTTCTTAGTCTCAGTAAGAAAGCTTTCTATGTATACGCATTATCAGTAATTTTAATAACATTCCTACCGATTATTGTGAACTACTTATTTCTATCGTATAATTTATCAACGTAGGTACGCATCTACTAATAAATGATTGGGTACTATTCATGAACTTGCCACGTTAAAAAAGTGCTTTCATGTAGAACAAAGTGTACCTAAGTGTTTAATTCTCATACCTAAGTTCATATGGAGTTTATTTTTAGGCAAGTACGCAAAGCACAGACACCTGCTTAGGCCGCGTGGCGGCATGCGAGGCCAATGTCGGTAGCGCCCACCGAGTTGTCTGCGGCTCAGACGGACGGAACTACCCCTCGAAGTGTCAGCTCATGAAGGCTCAGTGCTCGGGAGAACCAGTTGCCATAGCTCGCAGAGGCCCTTGCGTCGGTAAGTGGTTTTCTAATGTATGTTAAATATCACTGTATAGTGTGATTCGTGCCATTGATTGTAAGAATATCTTTCGACTGTTACTCTAACTAAATCCATCATTTAGTGTTTAAATTTAGTTTGTGAATTATATTAATCCTATTTGAGGAGTAAGCTTAAGCAATATATTACGTACATTTCAATTATGCATAAATGTCGATTGTCTAAAATGATGAAATACATACATCGCAGTTAAGGATCTATACGATGTGCCCTTAGATATCATTCTTTTTAAGTTACATATTTAAAAAATATCATAAACCAAAACCATTACTAATATAGTAAACACAAGTTCTATGTCAATTTGTGGATAAATTACGATCTTATAGTCGGATATAATTACATGTTAACATGTTTCTTGGCAGCCCTGCGTTAATGACGAGAATTCTCGTAATGTCAGTTCAATACAAAGACGGTAGTTGCGTGCGAAAAACGGAACGTTTATATGCACCGCGTTTAAAAAAGTTGCCTTTACTTTCTCGCTTATCATAATAGATCGTCGTTCGCGCACTTATAATGGGGTACTTACATTTGTAACGAAGTTGTCGTATTAATCTATTTTCGGTGCGCTTGTCCACATTGCAGCACCTCGTGAGAATATTGCGGCAATATGTTACGTTCAGGACATGACTATAGTCAATGAAATGGCATATAATATGTATTAACAATATCTGGTTATAGATAAATGGAAGGAAATAAAAAAAAAAAAACGAATTTTTTTTGTTGATATACGAATTGAAAAAAAGATGTAGTTCTATGTAAAAAGAGAATGTAGAAACAATGTTATCAATTAAACCGTAAAAAGGAGCGTAATGAGCTAAACAGTACTATATACAGCACATAACTAAGACAGTAGACTAATTGTCATTATACGCTTCAGTAAATCAAGTTTAACTGATTACAAAAACGAACGTTTGTTTTGATAATTCGCCACTTACCACACTACATTTTTTATAGATGTACCTACTCATAATTTTACACTGTGTAGTCTATATCGACGTATCGTGCAGAAGATTCATAGTCCGATACGTTGCAAGCGAGCTATTTGATGGAAGAATGTAGATATCTTGTCTATATTTGTTGTACTTGTTGTGTAAGTACTCGTCTTTGTAACTGTTAGCTCCCATTGAACTCTCATCAGGTGTTTTTTATCTTTGTAAATAATTAATCATTAAAAAAAAATGAAACGAAGAAATGACTTAAATGTAATAATACACTTGGTAGGTACATGCCATTTCACGAACAAAACCAAAAACAATTCTTGAACATTTGGAATGGTTTAATTTGAGTCTATTACCGGTTTTACGTAAACATGAAGGTTACGATAAAGACACGCATGTGCAAATTGTATTATGGGATTTCTGCCAACAGAGGGTCAGTCGTCGTGCCTGTCGGTGCTGCGATATGCGTTGAACGCGCAAGGTGGGCGGAGGACCACGTTTGTGCCGCGGTGCCGCGCGGACGGCACGTACGCGGCGGTGCAGTGCGCAGCCGCTGGCGCCGCAGCCGGCTGCTGGTGTGTCAGCCCCGACGGCAAGCCCCTACCTGACACAGCCGTACGGAACGGGAGGCCCGACTGTACCAGAACTGGTAACTTTATATCTATTATACTATTTGTCTATATATGAATGGTTCACGAAGCGTCCATACTGCACCCACATCTATTAGCGAAAATAATGCGTGGTAACATTGTTTATTGCCTGTTGGCAGTGCCATAATACCGAAAGGCTTGCTAACTAGACGATAAATACACAGTTTCAGTCTTATTAGCACAGCGTACAATTAAAAGGTACCAACATGGGATTATCTCACAGCACAGCGCCGCGCCGTGATAGAACCCTAGCGTAATTTAATTTTATACAAACTTTCATTCCGTCGGCAAATTGAGAGGTACATACTCAACCGAGTAAACGATCTATCGTTACCGGATTCTAACCATCTGTTCTTCTCAACAGTTGTAAATAACGCGCTCAAGATAGTTCTGTAAAGTTTACACCAGATGTACGAGTGCGTCGACGTTTATGTTATTAGTTGAGGGGCTTATGAGCGTACCTGTCGTAAGGCCTTGTGCTCACTATTGATATCATTTACCGACCACAAAATAATGATAAAAAATATTCTGAGTCACTTCCACATACTGTCACCTGACCCCAAACTAGACAGACCCTGTGCTACTGAAACCAGCCGCCCTATGTGACATTTACATATAAATTGTGTACTTATATAGATAGGTCTATTTTTCTTATCCAAACATGATATAGTTAAAAAGCTATATATTAAAATAATAGTTTATTCGATATGTTTATTGAACACAACTTTATTAGTGGAGGGTTTTCATACAATAAATCTACATCGTTCTGAGTTACACTCAACATACGAGAGGCGCCAAGACGCTTCGCAGTATCTACCAGATGGAAAATGTTGACAATTGTTTACATTGAGCACCTAGCTGGGCTATTATTTAATATGTGAAACTATTCACAGAAACACGTTTAATAGATCTATTTCTGGGTCGATACTGGACTACTTTTTCTCTTCCACGAAACGAGATAGCTCGTTCACATTAGCAAGTTGTATAATTTTAACGCAATTTCGAGTATGTTTGTTGGTCAGCATAAGATTATTATAGGGTACCTACATAAGTTATTAGTTTGTTGTTCTACAATGAAAATTTAATATCTAATAAGTAGTAGTATTAAAATCTACTGCACGTAAGCTTAGCCTTACGTAGGCTTGCTGTGCGCAATTAATTTAAAACCACAGACCAATACAGTGAGAGGTATTATTAGGACACCTTGTTAGTTGAGTTGTTGCAAAATGACTACTGATCGAGAGGTCCTGGGTTATATCCCTGGGCGGGTATTGTTGGGTTTTCTAACTAGAAATAGTTAATTGTAGCCAGAAGTCAGGATTTGTAATTGGTATATGGCAATGGCACTTGGTAATAAGCGGTACTAGTAAACTCCTCTGGCTACTCTCTCGGGGAAATACGAGCGTGATTTTATATTATTATCTTCTTCTTCTTAGCGTGTCGATGACAAACACATTTTAAGTCCCTAAATGGTAGCTGGACTAGGGTTTGTCATCGTGGT
>DWME01005990.1:0-14222 GCA_018244795.1 Parelbella ahira ahira | reverse complement strand
TGGGTGCAGATCCCTGACGGTTTAATAACTTTTGGGACAACCTTCTTGGTCGTTCCTAGGCGGATAATTGCATACCTATAACAAATTTTCTACGGTCAATTAACATAGATCATTTCCTAAGCAATCGGTCTTCACTCTAAAAATATAATAAGACCATAGATAATGAGGCTTACATATGTATATAATGCTTTAGGTATAGTTAACAGACTTTTAAAAGACAATTCTTTACCGACACATATCATCATGAATGGACATTGAGCTTTTGTGATATGTACAGAACTAAGTTTTCTCAATACTGAATAAATATTTATATTATATACGAAACAGCTAGTTAAACATCAAAGTTAATTAATAGTAATTTATACCTGTTCATTTACTAATGACAACAACAAGTGACGAGAATAAAAGTGAGAGCGTATTTTTTCCTTAATTCCTGAAAAACTTGAAATACGTATAGATACCTTTGTCAGTAATCCACCAGCAACGGCAATGAAGTGCAAGAATGGCACAGTCTCCTCCCTCATGTACACCTGACAAAGGCTAAGGATCCGCTTCAGCTCATGTTGGTCCAGGCAGAATCCTTGCCACGCCGCGCGCACCGACTGCAGAGGTATCTCGGTCATATCCATTAACTGTACAAAACATGATAAAGATTTTAATTAAGATCCCTTCAAATCACTTACTGATTCCATTAAAGGTAGTGGAGCAATCTAATACACTGCACCACTTCTTCGTAGTAAGGAATGACTGATGTGAAGCTATCATAGATGTACATATGTAAATGTTCTATCGGAGACAAGCCCAGGATGTATTGCTACTCCTGAGGATCAAAACTTCCCACCCTGATACGGAACTGCTCACCTGACCGTTTAAGCCATAACATAAGAATACAGGAGATATTTTCCTGTTGCTTTGGCTGTTTAACTAAACTGATAAAAGCACACGGTGATTCAAAAAATAAATAGGTATCACTGGATGACGTCGAAGCCGTACACGAAATCCAAACGGCGAAGAGCGAACCTAGTGTCATAAGTAAGTACCTGTATGGCCAGAACTTTCAGGCATCCTCTGGTGAGCCCGCCCTCATAGCATAAAAATACAGGAAGGAGATACAAATACTTTAGCTGTTTAACTAAACTAGTAAAAGCACACGGTGATGGAATAAATAAATGTCAAGATAGGTCACTGGATGACGTCGGAGCCGTACACGACATCCAAACGACAAACGGCGACCCTAGTGTCATAAGTAGGTACCTGTATGGCCAGAACTTTCAGGCATCCTCTGGTGAGCCCGCCCTCAGTACTGTATACGGGGTACTCCAGCCTCAGTTTAACTGGCGGCGGCCGGTTCTGAGCTAACGCCTTGAAGTATTCATGCGACCAGCGTAGAAGATCGTAGGGTTGCGTTTTGATAGCCGCTACAATATAACAAATTAGTAATTTAATTCATTTTTTAAAGAATAGGTGGAACTTATTTTATGTGTGAATCTTTTATTATATGTTTATGGAAGAGCATGAGAGCAGATACAGTCAGCAAGGTTGGGGCGTAAAGCGAAGACACGTAAGTGGATTAAGTCGATACATAATTTAAGCATGTAACCAAAACTCAATTTAAAAAAAAATTGTTCATAAATGAAGGCATTTTGAAAAAAAAATTCATCTTGGATCAAAGCTTCACACATATCTTGCAATATATTTTTTGGATTATTTTTAATCTTCATTACATAGATACTTCTCGGACATTGCCCTGTATACTGTATGCTATAATTAATAAATAAATATTTCTTGTTTAAACACCCCTGTGTCTCCCTACCACCAAAATCAATATCCCACTCCAAAATGACAACATTTCTAACTCAACAAACACACCATTAGAGCTTCTGGACTAGGTTTAGAGATACCTGGTCTACAGTTACTGACCTTTACAATATCTCTTCAAAATGTACGGAAACTTGGGGGGTATCACAATCTGCTGGGAGCAGTACATCTGCTCAATTAACTCCGGCATCTTTTGGGGTTTTAGCTGCAAGAAGAATCATCAAGATAATATTAGTTTAGTTCATCATCAGCCTATCGCAGTCCGTTCCTCGACATAAATCTTCTTTAATGAGCACCGCCGCGGCCATTTCTCAGTTTGCCGCACCTTCTGCCTACAGCGCTTCGCAGATTCTCGTTTTACCTAGCCGGCCGGTCAATTTATGTAATATTATAATGTTAATAATAGTTTATTTAATCAAAGCGAATTGAAGATATATTTTGCTATACCAATGACACGAGAAATTTTCTGAAGGATTTCTTTTGGTGCCTCTATCGACACAACACCCACGTGTGTGTAGCAGAAAAGACAGATGATGTGGTCATTTCCAAGTTTGCAGCGTTGAACAAATGTTCAAAATCGAAAATATGTTTTCTAAAATAAATATTTGCGTCTACATACCTTTGCCTCCGAATATTTTTATTAAATTTTATTGTATTAAAGATAGATACCATTTGCAACACTTTGTTTACTGGTAACAGTTGTCATGGTAATCCACATGACTGTATTTGGTTGGTGTGTTTATAAAGAAGTAGTTAATAACGACCTATAATTAACTTACTTGCATAATGTAATTGTTATTTAAATCAGTAATGTACGCTAAGAACTCTTGTAACTGATTAAACAAAACGGCGTGAGCCGTGGATTCAAATTGCCAAATGTAGTTCTACGCTCTGCTTAATGAAAAAAAAATTAGTATAGATTTATGAAGTTTTATTTCTTTCAATACATAATTTACAGGAACTTTTCAAACAGGATTAAGGTAAAAAACCTTCGAAATATACATAATAGTTTTCCTTTACTGTGTCTTTATTGATTTAGGTTTGAAGTAAGTTTGCTTTTGCCAGTCCTTCGTTAGAGAAATTGCAGTGAAATGCATAGAACATTTCCGTACAAATTTCAAGCAATAATATAGAAATTTCATATTTGTCGGTTAGTTACTATCAAATACATAATAGAATACATCTTTCTCTACTTCATAAAAAAAACAATGTCTGACATTCACACTTGTCACATTCACAAAAAGTCAGTACAAGTAACGCCATCTAGCGGCACATCGCCAAACTACGTACAGGAAATCGATCACGTGGTACAATGAGACAGAAAAAACACAAACCTGTTTGTTGCCGTGACGTATCGGTGTTTTTATGTCGTGCGCGTTACAGACGGAGAATTCGTGTTATCTTCGTGTATAGCCACAAAAAATATTTCCATCGTTCCATCTGTTATTCATACAGTTTTGGACATTTATTAATACGGATGAAGTGTTGAAATAATTGTTTTATTTGTGTAAAAGTGACGATCTGTCATTCGAGAACTAGGTATTTGAATGGGTGAATGAAACAGGCTACGGCATCACATTATCGCGTTGAATACAAAATATAACACGGAAAATGTGCGCACAGTGACACTATTTGATTGGTGACACTCAATTTTATAATGTTTATGTGTACTAAATGTGTTTGTGTGCCTTCAAAGTGTTAGAGAAATGGGTGACAGGCTAAAACATCCATTTAAAGTGAAAAAAACTTGGATTTGTGTACTTGAAACTAATATTGAAAAATGGATCTTATGATTTCGGACTTGTCCCCGCTGAGTAAGTTACTTTCTATATAATTTTGACGAATTAAATTAACATTAATTGTTAATGAAACTCCTTTGTTTACTTTGAGTGGTGATGCGGCGTAGTTATTGGATGGAAAAATATTACTAATTTATTATCAAAATTAACTTTTTGGCTTAAGCGCGTATAATAGGTAAGTTACTTATTGCAACCAAGGAAAAATATTCATAAATAAATGATGCCTTATATTTGCTTTTAAAATTTTGAACAAACTTTTTATTTATTTTTTATTGATTATAGATTTTTTATTTATATTTAAAATATACCCTTTGTGCTGTGAATAATGTTGTAAATATTATATATATAAAAATTCTTCACGAATATTTAATAACTTTTAAATACTTTTAAGTATTATTAATTACAACAAAGGAATTTCAGAAACTTCGGAATTCTAAGCAGTGGGGCACTAGGAAAACTCGAAACTTAATAACAACCATTTAAATATGTTGTTAACTTTCGACAAATGCCTAATTAAAATAGGTTATAATTCAACAGGTTCAAAGTATTTAATGTTCAATAAATTATAATTTGCGAATTCCCAACCCGCATTCTTAGCTTGGGGACTAACTGAAAAATTCCCCTTTTGATGAAGCCTATAGTCCAGCAAAGTGCTGAGACAAGACTGATATTGGAATTATAATGTAATACGCCATATAGACGTTAATACCTATTCAAAAATCTAGATTGTTCAGTGAATAATGTCAAGAAATATATAATAATTATTACATGATTTCGATAGTTAAAATACATCAAATTCCCGTCTTGCCAAATATTGGGCTTGAAGTTCGATTATTATCAAAACATTGAAAAACGTAAGAGACGCCATTAATATACGTAGAAGATAGAGGAGAAGGGAAAAGGAGACAAATTGTAATGTTATCCGCAAATCAGTTTATAACGGAACGAGGATAGTGATATTAGGTTATGTCGACAAAACAACATTTTTATTGGAATATCATTTTATTTATAAACTATGACGTGATCAAATCTTATAATACCCGGACTTAGTGCTAATAGCATTCATTGCCGCTCTTTTTAAATACATTTAGAATTACGATAACCACAAGAATGATATTTTTTGGTAATTTTTGTATAACATATAATTTATTAAATGAAACGTAGGAGTATTCTAAACTCTTATGCCGATCCCGTCTGAGCTGGTCGTCCCGTCCCGTCCCGTCCCGTCCCGTCCCGTAGTGGCAATTTTGGCTGTGTAAATTTGCGTTCTATGAGATTTAATACTTATCCCCAGAAAAACATCACTACGAAACCTGCTCATTTTTAAGTTCTATAATGTTCTGTAAAGCGTGTGTAATCTGCCTAACCCGCATCTGTCAGCGTGCAAATTATAGATTAAATCATTCCCTTCCTGAGCGTAAACCTATGGACTTTGCCATGGTCTTCCATATCAAGTAACTTTGTTCCTTCTGTACTATGTCCATAGTCGGCGTTCGAGAACTTTCCTATACACACTATATAATAATAAAATCGACCCGTTTATGATTCCACTGTTGGAAAATGGGTCTACTCTCATAATG
This sequence comes from Parelbella ahira ahira, assembly GCA_018244795.1. Classification (NCBI taxonomy): domain Eukaryota; kingdom Metazoa; phylum Arthropoda; class Insecta; order Lepidoptera; family Hesperiidae; genus Parelbella; species Parelbella ahira. Next base: position 9,025 of record DWME01005990.1, on the reverse strand, counting down.
AGAGGGTTAAGGCCAGAGTCTGCTACGCTGGTCAAGTGCGGGTTGGCAGACTTCACACACCTTAGAATTTTTTTTATAAATTCTAAGTTGTGCAAGTTTCCTCACAATGTTGTTAGGTAATTTTTCATAGCAAACTTCTCTATGAAGAATGTTCTCGAAACAAGTGAAGTGATTTTTTTTTTGTTTACTAAACGCATATTCAAGTCAAATATTCATTAGCTGGCTAGCATCGTTGTTTTTGTACTATACCTATGCGAATTAGGCACGTAAGTAATACATATTATAATGATCGAGTCAAGTGTTTTTTGTTTTACCTTTTTTTCTCATATTTCCGTACATTACCGTTCAAAGATATTAGATGAACGCCAGTTTGGACGAAGGTCACTTAGAATAAACATTTTTATTAGAATGTTTTTGACGTTTTCTACGTCGCGGCGGTAAAATGCCGTTTGAGTTCATTTAGAAAACCCAGTTGACGATGTTCGCTGGTGTGTTAAGGTACAGTCGGGTACAAAAGCGTTTGTACATGCACTACAATTATGCACGTAAATGATTTTTTTTATAATTTTAAAGTCAAAAATGTGTACCAATTAGAATTTAGGTACTCATTCTATTAAAATATTTTATCGCTCACTTGCGACTAGAGTGTAATATCGCAAAAAAACTGTCTTTCAGAAAACAGTTCAGAATGTTTGAAATTCTAATTATTGTATGACTATTATAATTGTCACATGTCACAAACTAGTTTATAAGTCATATAATATTTCAATCTTTCTGAATTGTTTTCTGAATGAGAGTGTCTTCGAGATATTACATTCTAATCGCAACTGAGCGTCATGACTTTATAATAATGTATGGAAGTTGCTAATACCTGAATACTTGGAAAATAGCAGTATTGGTCTAGTGGTTTAATTAAATACCTGCCTCGCAGTCCACGGATACTGAGTTCGAATCCTGTCATGCATCTCATTCTTTACGAAGTTGTGTGCGTTTACAAGATTAAATATCACTTGCTGGAACAAAACATCGCGCATATATTTCCTCTAAAGGTTATGCAGAACTGTGTGAACGATTCACCTGTTAACTAAAAATAATAATTATAGTACGTGCACAGCCGCAGGATACAAGTAATTTATTAATATAATAGTGATCGTATTTAAATTTATAGATAAAATAAAATATTTATATCAATAGTTGTATAACTTAAAGAAGAGACAGAGGCCATGACGAGATTCACGGTTTATGTATTTGTTTGATTCCATACAATTACTATCATACATATGCACAAATACGTATGCATACGTACACACACACATACATACTTACATATATGTAGGTATTTAAGTACATCTTGTCTCATATCGATGTTTATCATAATTATCCGGTAACTTAATGTAATGTGCAGAATAACATATTAATCTAATACAATTATTATTATAAAGTTCTCTCAGCCTGCTCCGTAAAGGACCTGGCGTGATGATTTAATAATAATAGCAATAAATAAAAAGCCACAGATATCCGCCTAGCTACTGACGCAAGCTAAAATAGTTCATAAGTTTTAACGGTCAGTGCACACTAGGGTTTACATGATTGAATTTAAATGAATTAAAATTTAATTAGAATATGATTCTAATTAGTATTATTAGTAATATCTAATAAACGATATTTATTCAAAAAACAATAGTTGTAATATTTAATTTTTCTTATTATTCACACAACAAAACAAATTACGTAACGATTAAAAAAGATTACTTAAACTTTATTATGCTTATTTTAGCAAATCCTTAAATAGCCCTAACAAAGACATTAAGCGAGACTAGTAGAACATGAGAATTACATTCTTAATTCACTCCCGGTGGTCGGTAATGGGAGTGACATCATTATCCTATTATCTCCTCTGTCATGTAGCTCTATATCATGGAAAATATCTCAAGATATCCCTAGGTTTACGTATAAACACACACACACCCGTACAAGCACACGCGCGCGCGTACGGGCACGCACACGCGCACGAACACGCGCACGCGCGGACACGCTCGCACGCTCACATGCATTCACGCTCACACGCACACAGGCTGACCCATTGGTGTAGCGGTTAGTAAACATGTATGTTGAGGCGGGGTAGTGGGTTCGATTACCACTCCGTACATAAGTATTTGTTGTATGGGTGTTAAAATTAATATATGAGAGTTTATATTTAGTTAAATTGTATATTCAGTTTATCTGCCACCTGGTTACCATAACATGTAGTTACAAGCTCTTTCGGTGCTTACTTTGGGATCAGACGGCCTTGTGTGGAAATGTCCTAAAATATTATAAGACAAAGAAATGTTTAAAACGAATAATTGTAGAAATCTTACGCCTTGTAGTACGAAGTTGTCTGTATAGGCGTGTGGTCGCCGTAATAAAGCGGCCGGGTGCAAAATGGAGTTTCTTCTAAATAAATCTTTTGTTTCCCACGTTATGTAACTTCTCGCAAGTCTAAAGCTTTTCTTGCATTAAATTTGGTGGTAAATTGGATTTTTGTGTCAATTGATCTGGTGAATTACAAGTATGAGAAGATCGTTTTAGTTGTTTGTCTAATAAAATAATAACTTAATAAAATATGTTTTAATCATGTATAATACTAACTTTGTTTTAATCTGTATAATTTTTTGTTCATCCAGTGGTTCAGTGAACACAATTATTAATATTCTCGTGTTATTTTTATATTAAATTACACTTCTATAATACGAGATGTCATTTACGTAATAAAAATAGATAAACTTATTTATATGTTTCAGGAAGAATATAAATTATGGGAGCATATTATTGTCTCAACTTTATACTAAACGTGGAACATGAGAGTGTACTATACTCCTCTATCTACATCTTCAGGGGATAGGTGTGACGTTAGGTTTGTTCGCATATTAAAGTATTTTCATCTATCATGTATGAGCATAGTTTATTAATTTGAACATTGAGGTACACGTGTTCTGGAGTAGGTACAGCCTACCCCTTTGAAATCGCCACCTGTAGGATGATCTCCAGCTGGTGGAGTGACGATATACGCCAAGTGCCTGGCAGCGGTTGGATGCGAAGAGCTGAAGATCGAGTTCAGTGGCAAACACAGAAATGTGCTGTGTGTGGAGATCTCCCAAGATACATCACCCTCTAAGAACGTTTGAAGCTTAAAGACGATTCAAAAAGTCGGTGATCGAGTCGTTTTGATCATTGGCACAAAATTTTACAAGCGTTAAGTAGCTACATACGTAACTCATTCGCTAGTATTGAACGGAACGGAAAGGTCATTTGTAGAACAGGCTCTGAGATAATTTATTTTGCGAATGTAACCTTTTAGAGCTGTCCGTATTATAGTAGTAGGCTTTATCTGTAAGTTGTTCATATAACTTAAGCAAATAGGTCGCGAACTGACTGAGAAGGGAGTGACAAGTATCTGGTATCGGCGGAAGAATGATGAAAGTGAAAACACCAGTTTTGAATCTCTTCTCTGGCTGATCTGGCTCCCAATTGTAGTTATTTGGGGACTGGGTGTTATCTGCCTATCCCATATTCCAAAAATGGAATGATAAATGGGTGGATTATTCGTTCAGAACTACGGTCTTCATTCCCCTCCGAATACTTATACTTGTAGTTCTGTCCGGACAACTGAATGATGAACCAAGTTTTTCGTTCTGTTTGTTTTATTCTATTGTCTATGCTGTCCTCGCAATGACTGTATTGAAAAAGTGACGATTTTGAGAAAAAATCATTACACTACGATTTTTATTTTACCTCGTATCAAATTGATATACACTCGTTTATATTTTTATGCAATAGGAGCACACAATAAATGGATAAAATTATATTCACAAAATATTACATAAGAAATTCTAGTAAAACACACATATTATGTATGTAGTTATATAGTACTGAATTCTTCGTAACTAAGCAGAGGTGATGTAAGACTGGAAAAAAAGAATAAAACCCAGTTCGAAATTTAAAAACATGTCTATTTGAATTTCGAACATTTCCTAGTATTGCTGTTATTTTATTGCATTTATTTTGTTTATCCTTTGATAACCGACATTTACATATGTATATCATTTTCCATATCACTTCATAAATATTAGAAGATTTCTTTGAAAGTCAATTCTGTTTAGGTATAAAAATGATCTGTGTTTTAAAATTTGAGTACAGTTGAGAAGAGAAGGGACAAATAAAGTTACAAGTTCTCGGACCTTGAGGCTTTGACGGGAGTAACAATTGATTGGAATCTTTGAAAAGTATGACCGTTTCCAAATTAAAGACTCAACCAATAATCAGTTTCATTCTCTATTCCAATAGGTATAATAAAAGATAAATCGATGTGGTTTTTTTCCAAAAGAAAAAACTTATCTTCGCTAAAATTTAACTTGTATAACTTGTTTAATATGAAGTCCGATCGGCTACTATTTTATTATCCATTAAGTACCTATTTTTAACCAGTTTTATAAAACTGAATGGACGTTTCTTCGTCATCCTCATCAGCCTTTGTCCACTGCTGGACGTAGGCCTCCCCCAATGAGCGTCATCGCCCTCTCCTCGGCTATAAATGTTACTGAACGTTTCTATACCACTTATAAATATATATATATATCATATTTGGCATTCAGTGCTGTAATCTTAAAATCGACTAATTCGTTTTACGTGTGTTTAAATATAGTTCTCATTTGAAAGTTTCACCCTACAGCCATCACCAGTACGCTGTATGAGCTCTGACCTTCTGCAGCGAAAATATATGAACGGTCCTGTTACCGGATGTCGATATTATGACTATTGTATACCCATTAGGACAGACGGGATTGAATGTGGGACCGCGGGCCGTCTTCCTCGGCCATTACCGATTGTTGCCCAATATTAATAAAGTCTTGTTAAGTCCACGTCAGCGGATGAGAGAATGACATAGATGATAATGAATTTCGATGGAGATAGAGTCGATTGACATTATAATAGAATAAGATGATAAAACGCGAAGGACCACGTCAGGTTTGTAAGGTTCGAGTTTCTTAACAACCGGTCATGTCTGCTTACCCTGTAAAGGACTTGGCGTGATAATATAATAATATCTCGAGCTGGCTCATTCACGGTAATCTGTCTCAAATTTAGCGGAGTATTAATCATGATGACCATTCCATACCATGTACTGCAATGTACACTTTTTCTTACCATGAACATATTGAGGGACCTGGTATTATGCAAAAATAATAATTAAAGTAACATCAACGCCAAGTAACGCCTATAATCCCCGAACAGGTAAGCAAAGGAGTGTAGAACACCCCAAGTTTTACTAGTTAGGTTTACGTCCCACCATGGAATATGTGGTGAGTCTACTGTCATGGACTGGGTACAGATTCACACTCCAAGCTAGTGCTAGACATTTCAAGACAGAAAATCCAACAGTACCCGACACGGGGATCGAACCCAGGACCTCTCAAACAGCAGTCGCGTTTGCAACCAACGAGGCAACCAATAAAAAAAATGACAAAGTATTGCATAAAAATATTAAAAACTAATGAAATACATTAACGTTTTCGATAGCTTATTGTATATTTAATAATATACATATGTTTAGTTTAATCCGCGCATTGTGCGGTCGCCTTGACACAAATCTCGGCTGTGATCTGTGATTGTACGTTTCATAAACAGGCTTGTCTCTATGTATATATTCATGTACACGAATATATTTTATGTATTTACCTAATGTTACATAATTGTAAATATGTATATGTACGATGCCCGGGTCGTGTGAAGTTTTATTGGGGGTTTCTAACCTTACATTCCCAATAGTAGGACGGAGTCTGGATTTGTGCCCGGTGTATAGTAATAGGCTCACTCTCTAAACCATGGCAGGACGTATAAAATAACTAGTGGAACGTGGGAATATACTACACTCCTCTGCCTACCCCTTAAAAAAAAGTGTGATATTAGCCTTGCTCTCTACCTACCACCTAAGCGACCTAGCGTGAAGATGTGTATGTAATAACATAAAAGAGGAAGATATTACAGTTTCGTAAGTTTCCCTGTCATCACAAGAAGCGCCATTTCCTGTACATCTTTAAATAGTCTATTAATAAATATAACAATCTGTGAAATATGTCAAGGAAGATCCGTCTGTCCGTGTGTAGATGGGAATACAATAATGGTTAGGTCTTTGATGTGGTCGTCCGGTGTGCCTACACACTGCGGGCTGAGGGCTGGCAAGTGATAATAATATAATTATACATTAGACATAAATAGACAAATATATTGACAAATGAAATTAGGTTAAAAACGGAAAGGTTAAAAAGTTTTGTCTTATATTAAAATACGTTTCTTGCACGAATATAGGTTAAATATAATACAAATAATGTATCATTACGCTTAGGTCAGTTTATAGGAGAAAGTTACCGCCACCAATTATTATTATTATTGTAAACAATTATTTTATTATGATTAATAATTGTTATCTAAATCATGGTTAAGAAATTAAATAAATATGATTAGTTTGAAACGTGCGTGAGAGCATTATGAGGAAGTCTGCAACCTTTAGACTTCTTTTCTATGCATTGAGATATCTACCAACGTTCACTCGGCCAGCATGTCAGACTGTGGCTGCAACGTTCTCACTCTGAAAGAAGACTCGTGTGCAACAGATGAGCTATAAAGGGGGTTGTGTTGATGATGATGACGTATTTCCTCTTCGTAATCCTTAATACAAAACAAATAAATACATCCCTGTGAAATTCACCCTTATTCGAAAATGAATTGTGACTAGATATCTCTAAACTTGTTTGTGCCAACCCTGTTCTGGTAATCTCTTCGCATGGGACCGTCTTAACGTGCCAACAGGGCGAAGACAATGAGCAATCCTTTGTAGAGTCTATGTTTAGTAGAGTCGATGTATCGATAGAGTTGTTTATTGTATTTTTTTCTTGGCTTACTTGCAGTCTGATAAAAAAATTTCATTAATAAACAATGTTTTTTACTCACCCCATATAAAATTTCAATACCTATTTTATATCCTTATAGGTTGAATTTCTTCAAATCCTTTTTTATTGCTTAACTAAGCCCAAAAAACCCTACTGTCCGAATTTCATATTTCAAGCATCGGTGGTTTGGGCTCTGCGTAGACGGAGTTAGTGATATATACGTTCCTCTTTACAATAATACTAATAATAATTAATTGATATGTATTAACATACATACGCACACGCTCAGACACACGCAAACATACACGCACACACGCAAGCACGCACACACGCATGCATGATCACATGCACGCACCCTCGTACGCACACGCACATACATAGACACATACACAGTTTGATTCGCTACAATTACACAGCGACCTCATCAAAACTTTATTACAATGAATATGCATGTGAAATATTATTATTACACGTGTCGGACGCGCACTGGATGATTTTGCGCAGTTTCTTCTGTTCGAGTATATTGTATTATTCGCTTTCATATCTTTAATATTCATATACATACATGTGTGTGGGTTTATGTTTAAATGTACATATACTCACAAACAAAAGTATGAGACCAATATCATAATATAAAAAAATGTATAGGTATCATATTATTATAAAACTCACTAATTTGATAATTAAAAATTTTTATTAAAATTTTTATTTGTCAAAAGTTTAAATGGAACTGTTTTTTTCATAATACATGTATAACAATATCTACAGATATACGTCTGTATACGGGTATACAACTTTTTTATAGATTGAGTGGTAAGAGAACAGTCATATCGATAGCGAGTTCTGTCCTGATCTATCGAGTGCGTAACTCGTATGCAAGTGCGTATAGTCACTTACAAAAATATTCAGTCCATACCTTCCTTCCTCCTATATCCATTTGATTTAATATAATATATCTCCAAAATGTTGCTACGCAATAGGCTGACCACCTAATCCATGGGAAGTAATCGTAACTGGTGCAACGTGGAAATCTACTACCTGCATGACTTCCTATTGTCACTCTCTTCTCAATCTGACAAGGGATCTGAGAGACTTGGAGATTTCACCCTTCTCAAACTAATATTATGACAAAGACGATTGATTTTTGACTTGTTCTGTCTTTAGTGGGTCGAATATAAACCCGTATATACACTAAATCATTCTGTAACAAGTTCGAAGAGCAACGATTCTAAAACAAATCTTACATTAAAACAATTAATCCAATAGGCGAAATAGAAAACATCCAATGAAGCATACGGAATAAATTACGCGTGCGAAAGAGACGGACATATTGTCAAGTGGTTCTAAAAGTTGCCTAACAATTATAAAGAAATAGCTAGATTTTCTCACGATTGAGAAAAACGCACCCAGACAATAGGCCGTGGTACTGAACACGACTGTTGTATAACACATATGAACGACTCTATTACAAGGAACTAAAGCTCATTTTCTAACTATTGCGATTTTGGCTGAGTTACAACCGCGGTTGCCCTATAGTCCTTATTACCAGGGATTAGGGTTGATTTTGTTGAATTTTTAATTGAATAGTGGTATCGCAAACACCTGTGCAAGCGGTGGTATTTGTGACAGCGTTCGGGGTCAGCGCCGTGGCAGAAATTGTATGCTCAATTGTTGGTATCTGTACTTGTGATAGAGTACTGGATAGGATAAAATCTGTATGTAAAATGTATTTTTTTCTAAACTACACATATTTCCTATGTATTATAGACTTGATCTATGCCCGGTGCATGGCAATAGGCTCACCACCTATTCCATGGGAAGTGAACGAACTGGTGAAAAGTGGAAGTGTTCTACACTCCTCTGCCTACCCCTTTAGGGATTATAGGCGAACTGCTGCTTTTACGTAGCGTTATATTCATTGATCGCATCAGAAATGAAGCGATCCGACCTAGAAACAAAGTTATCGGTATAGCCCAAAGAATTAGCAAGCTGAAGTGGCAGTGGGCTGGTCACATCTGTCGCAGAACCGATACCCGTTGTAGCAGACGTGTTCTGGAGTGGAGACTGCGACTAGGCAAACGTAGCGTAGGAGGCCC
>DWME01005989.1:0-14222 GCA_018244795.1 Parelbella ahira ahira | reverse complement strand
TACTCGAAAAATACCATTGTCTCTCTGTACATTTTCTGTCTATAAATGGTTTTTATTGACCAATTTATAAACTAATTTCTGTGTATAATACGGGATTACATAATCTGGTGTCTTAATTACATGTACGTGTTGTTATAACGATAGCTCAATTTCTAATACCCGTTCGCTGTGCTCGCAATACGTCACGTGACCGGCGTACTACCCTCATTAAGCACTAATTACAATTTACTAATATGCAACCCGTACTTGGCCAGCTTGCAAGACTGTGGTCTTAAAATTTTATTCGACATTCAATCACGGATGACAATCATGTCCAACAGGGGAACGATAAAAGGGTTGATGATGATGAATACACTGGACACACAAACATATTCGTCCGCCTATCACACCGTGCTCGAAAAATATTTAGTAAAGGAATGTCAAGCGGAAAACACCGATAAGTGAGTTATGCGACTCCGTGTGCCACATCCGAATGCAATTATTCGTAATCCAATGACTGCCGGCCTTCGGATTGCGTCGGCGTGTCTACGTAATGGAATTCGCGAAAGTGGATTCAGATTTTTTTAAGACGTGAAGTTCCATAGGACATTAGGAGATAGGCCAAGGATGTAAACAACAAACTTTTACGTTTAAAATAGTTATTAAGTACTGTTGACTTGCAGTAGTAAGTGGGTGTCTAGATTTGTACCCGGTGTATGGCAATAGGCCGGTATTCTATGGGATATAAAATATAAATTTGTGGCATCAAAGGAGTGATTTCATGTTATTATTGTGATACTGACTAGATTTTAGGTAAAAATTTTGATAAAATAGGATTGTAGAAGTATCACTTAGATTATATATGTATGTATGAAATGTACATAATTTTATTATTAAAATAAACATTAGCCTCACATATTTTTACTTCCGCCTTAAGTATTACTAAAAAACGAAACGTTACATTAAGACTTCTACTTAGCACAAAATATATTATACGGGAATAGGCAACTAACACGAACTTACGGTATGTAGCTTAAAAAGTTTCATATACTCGTACATTTTACGGACTAAGGAATTAATCACTTTGTTTAATAGCAAAGCACTCACTATCTCCGTTTCACATTTTAATGCAATTAATTATTACCTGCGACTCAATGTCCGCGCAGTCCCCGCAGACCGCCGTCAAACGGACACTTCATTCAATTAAGTGTTGCTTAATATATTTGCAACACATCTAATTTGCATGTTCCATTATCTGATTTGTTGGTGGAACGGAATTAGCGCGGACTAACGGGTGACGTGTGTTGCTGTGACGTCATAAAGTTGCGGATTTGAACACTAACCGCGAAATCCGCAAGTATATTTAATTTCTAATAATAACAAGAAATTTGCACGTGGAATGTGTACGGTTTGTTATGAGTTTATAAAAACTACATGCTATATTAATATCATTTATCACGTCTATTTATTATACTTGGTCTAGATTCAGTAATAAACTTAGATAAAAATATATTTCAATTTACCCTAAATAAATAATGTATAATATGAACATTGACACCACAACAATGATAATTATAATGTCAATCGACGACTTTACTGCGAATATTAGTCTGTTAATAATAAAGATAAAACTGTATTGCTCATATAGAAGAACCTTTAAACTCGTTTATTTCAAGCTCAAAGTTTAGTTAGTTATAGTAAAAAATAACGTCTCACATAATGATAAACTATGTACGAGTATATATAAAAATAACAGAAATTCCCGGACATGCAAGGGTTTTTTGCACAATTATTTCTAGTCTTAAAAATCAGCGCTGGTGTATAATTTCCAGTGTCTTAGTGTGTCTCCTCTATTCCACAAACTGGAACACAACAACATAAACATCGCGGCATCGAGTTTGTCTATGCCTTTAACGCAATATTTAACTGGAGTTATTTATCCTCGCTACATAGTCCTATAATAGAATTTAATTAAGTTGCGTACGAGATACTTTACGCGCTCGGAATTTTGCCAACGACGTGTCTACTTATATATACAGCTATCGAAATGTAACACGCTGTTATATAAGTCGATTATGTTTGTGACTGTACCATTACAATATACTGACGAGTACTAAATCCGAGTAAAGAATTTTCAAGCTATATTTTACGTTTATTTTCATGTAGCTATAATATATTTATATTCGAGTAGGTAGTAGTGAATTGGCTCTAAAAAAGCGGCTCTAACTTAGGAGACGCGTGTCCAATAGTGGAACGAAAAAAGACTAAATAATTTTGGTGATAATTCCGTCAACTTTAATTGCTTTTTTATTCTATTTGTATACAAAAGACCAAAGAAATTCACTTGAATTGCAAATGATTTTATTAATGTGTAAACAATGATTTTATTCATATTTTATTTTATAAAAACAACATTAACGTTTCTACTCTTAATACTTGCTGTGTAAAAAGTTATAATAAAACATTACAACAAAGTATAACAGTGTTATTTAATTTGATATAACTAGTTAGTAAATGTCAAAAAACAAACATGTGCACAGATCATTTGGCCAAATCGAAATTGAACTGTAGACAAAATTACCCATAAAATATATTCAAATCGTCATATGAACACGGAGTCTGGATATAACAATCTCAGCGGGGGTTGCAGCGGGTGGCAGTATCGTGACCTGTCAAAAGCATGCTCGTGTCTATGTGTGTGCAGCAAAAAGACGTAGAGAACTCTTGTTTTTAAGATTTTAGTTTTATTTACACAAATATATTGTTTTAGGTAATTTAATTGATTGTGAAATAAATCTCATATATGTCTTAAGATTCAATTAAATTTGATACAAGAATATCGTGTACATATAGGGTTTCTTGTCGTAGGTGTATATTATATGAACATATAAGAAACTAGTGGAGTATAGATAAATTTGCGCAAACCAGGTATGGATAATAAATAAATTGAAAATCGTTGCTAAAGTCATTAAAGATCGAATGAGCGAAACATGCGATATATAAAATCATTATGAAAATCAAGATTCATTATAAAATAATTAATGTATTTAGATCCGAAATAGGAAATGCCAAAAACTAGTAAAGAATACCATTGGAAATTAAATCCGCCCTTAATCTAGCTTTAATTTAGCAAATAAAGACTAAATTGGTATCGATTTTACATTATTATGTAACCTACCTACTAATTAAAGTTAGAATTTTAAATTTGTTCGTATTTCAAACGCTGTCCATGTACAAACTGCATTCGATAAACCATACACTTCCGGAGCAAATAGAGATACATGGGATATTACAAATGGTGAGTTCGTTATTAGCGCGGTTCGGTGGGTGGTGTGGAAGGTGGCGGAAGGGGTTAAGGGGGATGCTAATCGCGTTAGTAGGGACGTGTGTTTACGTCGACGTGATGCTTGACTTGCGTTATAGCTACACGATAACAACAACAAAAGATGTTAGAGGCTAAATAATATTGACGTGTTTTAATAGTGGCTCAAAGACAAGGTTGTTCCAGATCATTGAACAAAGTAAAGGAACATGACACCCGGGTTCGTCATCATTATTTATAGCAATCACTTCTTATTACTATAAAGATTATTATTCATACAAATGAGAAGATACTTACTACTCGTACATTACATTATAATACTACCACTCAAAACCTATCCTCGATATAGTTTTGTAGACTTAATAAAATTTCATAAATATTCATGTAAAACAAATTAGGATAGAAATACAAGTGCCGAGTATTACCGGCTTAGAATACCACCAACCTCTAGGAACTCAGAGAATCTTAACAAGAGACAGTGAGGTTATTCCAGGAAGATGGGCAGCAGCGTTTTTCTACATATCAAAATCATCTACTACTGTAATGGATACGCACTGCCAGGAATTTGATTATGGCGTAAACATCCAAATATGAAGTGACCTGACGACCTACAGAAAACAGCGGGATACGGCTAGATTTAGAAGTAGACTTCCAAAAACTTAGGTATCGAGAAATGAATTAATAAATTCAAGGAACTCAATGCTTGTGTTTCTTATAATTTGTTTATGAAGTTTCCGTTTATTGTAATGTTATAAGTACGTTAATAATAAACGAACAATATAATATTAATTGGCTTAGTTCAAATTTTTTAGAGTAAACTTTTCTCTTCTAGTTCCACGTAGGTGGTTTACTAGCATTAAAATTTTACAAGCTTTTCCATGCTTCAGAGTGTATGTGAAACAACATCTGAGGCCTTGTCCTCAAACAGTGAGCAAAGCCGTCAATGTTGCAAGCGATAATGTGATATTCTCTTTTGAGGATGCAAAATGTATCTACCATCTACAACATTTTATTTGGTAAAAATAAGAACGGATCGCATTCAAAATTATTTTTAGAGTGATTAGCTCTAGCCATGTACAAGTTAAAGTTGACAAACTATGTTATGAAAACGTAAGTCTATCAAAATGTACGTCCACTCTAGCCTTGTAAACTTAAGTACTTAGTGTGATAAGCTCACCCTGAAGTGATGGCTGTTTCGAGAGTATCTCATGAGTTAGGTACATAAGACCGACCCTTGCTTGATTTGCATTATAATACTAGTATTAGTCCGTGTGTGTTGGAAAACTTAGAATTTGGTAATTGGAACTGAGTTATAAACATTATGAAGATATACAAAAATTGTACCTAATGGATTTCCAATACTTTTTGGCTGAAACAGTGGTTCTGTTAAAAATATTTAACGTGAAGGAAAACATCTAGCGAGGGGATCTATAAACTTAAGATGTCTCCATAATTTTCACTAACGAGTGTGAAATTTGTCATCAGGAACTTGACCAGCATGGCAGGCTAGGATCTTAGCCCTTCAAATTCCGAAAGGTTAACGATAAGCGGGTTTATAATGATGATAATGATGACTGATTAAAATAATAAATTTTAAAAGTCTATCTGGTTTTTCAAGACCGAAGCCCAGGATGCTTATAACAACGTTCAAGTATCGTTTCGGAGTCAGATGTGAACCGCTCCACACAGAAGCGTGTCACGTGCGGACGTAACGTCAGCCGATAAATGATTATTGCTGAGAAAACGGTCCGCTTTCCAAACCACTGAAATGTTGGAAACCCACCCGAGTGTGGTGAAGGAAATAGTCCCGGATATAGAAAAGGTTGGCGCAAACTGAATGGGCCATGTGTATCAAAGCATGAGTGTTTGCGACCTACATTTTACACAGCAAGCCGCTGCTGGTGCATTCTTCAAGCTCTGGTGGCTTAGAGGTTCGGTAGTTGTGCTGTTTAAGTGTGAATTATTGAGTAATTAGTAAAATAATAAATGAATAAATACAGAAAAGATAATGAAATAAAAAATAAAATGAATTAAGTGAATTATGAACTCATCAATAAATTGGATAATGATTAATTTGGAATGTTCATTGAACAGTGAACAAAATATTTGTATGAGTAATATTAGTTTAATTCCTATCCCATCATTAAGCGCAAATTTATCATTCAAACAGTTTTTAATGGAACATTCAACTTTAGATTTTGTTTCCATTCAAGTTTTTATCAAGACTTTCCATTCCGAGTCTTCTCGCTTCTGCCATTCACTTCCATATGCTGTTCGCTCTTGTATCTGCGAACTCGCGTGTCCGCCCAACCCAACACAACCGTCACGTCTCACACGAACTGCGAAGACACCTTTATGTAAATGGTACTCTACGGGAGACAATACCGGGCTCTGTCGTGATAGCTGAAGATACTGCACAATTCGGTGGCACTTATTACCCCCGGCATGTGTAATAAACAATTTTATTTTTTATTCCCCGGCCCCGTCTGGGAGCGAGAGCCGGTTTTAGACTTTTTATGAATGTATTAGGTGCCTCGTATTTTTACGGACGACATATTTTTAATAAACTCAGCGCAGCGTTCTTTTATTGTAGCTGAATAGGGTTGCGAAGTAAATTGTGTTAAATGTTACGATTTCATAAAATTGTAGCGACTTCAAAAGTGAATTTGTTTTAACTCCTTTTAGGATGGCGTGTTATGTATCATAAATGGAGTATATTAAAATATATATTTTAAGGGCGTGATACATTATAAGTTATTTCAATATTATTGAATAATCAACTGTTAATAACCTTCTTTAATTGACAGGTATGTAATATAAAATAAAATTTTCTGAATTTTATCGGATAGTTGTTACGTTTTGACGATATTAAAACTGACAGTAATATTTTCGTCAGTTATAGTTTCCTTTGTATGTTTTAGTGCTTATTCTATTATTTATATTAACTTATACTAAACATAACAACATCACACCGGTATTTCCCCTAAGAAGTAGACATAGGAGTATGGTACATTCCCACGATTCGATTCTTTCGTTATACACCTCACCATGGAATACACGATGGGCCTAGAGTGAATTAAATAATACTGAAGCTAGTTATTATATATAAATAATAAAAGAAAGAAACATATACATGAAATTGAAATAACGAATATTATCTTGTTTATTACAGAAGGTTTAAAGGCCTTAAAAAAAACATTAGCTTATTAGGGCGAACTAGCGAAGTTTTATCAGCTGTAAACGTTCGCTCATAAATATTCTATTGAGATCCGGCCGCCCGCTCTTTGTAATATTGAGATTCATAATTTGACCCGCTACTACGACTAACTCGGCTGGCCGAATTCCTGTTAGGCTAATAGGCGCTCCTTACAAACTCTCTTATTCTATATTATCTATTATTAGACACTCATTAAATATTTTTACGGACTTAATTGCTTTTTTATTGTATACCGACGTTATACGTTTTTGGACTATGGTGGCGAAATGTTGGACCTTTAATATTCAAAATGTCGACTTTTATATATTTTTTGTACAAGTTCGTAGTAATTTTCTTTCATACGTTTTTAGGATATAGAGTTTATGATATACAATCATATTATTAGAATATGCAATATTTATTAGCTATCTGTTTTAAACTTGGTACAATTTTTATTGCACAGATATCTAAATATTTAAATGTGTAAAATACATATACATAATAATATGTATATTACACACCCTACGAAAATAAAATAGACGGTTTCTTCATCGTTGAACATGCGATTGAAAATGCAATTGAGAGTTTGACATATGCACTACACCATAGGTACGGTTAATACATATGTTAAATGTAAAGGCCACCGATCGCCAATGTCTTAACTAATTACCTACATAAAATCAAAGTGTAATAGTTCATTCATTTGATAAAATAAGGAAAATATTCGGTATTATTCAAAACTAAAGAACAAAGCGATCTTTTAAAGGTGTGCACAATAAAGTCCTGCAGGCGTAACTATACTGAGCCCTTTGACACCGCACTCTGCCATTTCCGTTGCAGTCAATAAAACGCAAAGACGTGAAATTGTTAGGAACGTCGGCATTCCGAGCACCGTGTTGAGTTGTCGGGCTTTCGACTCGTCGGCCATTCGACTGGTGTTTACAAGTACCTGTCAAACGTTAAATGTCTGAACATGAGAGTGGTAATAATATCTAATATATATCTAGTATTAAAATAAAAATCACTTTCTAAGATAGTACGTATTTTAAGAACTATGGTAAGAATTTGGATGCCTCGTTGGTCGAGTGGTTGCAAACCCTACTACCGATTGACAGATCTGGGGTTTGCTCCCCGGGTCGGGTACAATTGAATATTTCTATCCTGAAGTTGATGGTAGTGGCTCGGAATTAGGATTTGTGCCTGGTATATGGCAATAGACTCACCACCTATCCCATAGTGTGACGTTCACTTAACTGGTAAAACGTGGGAGTGTACTACACTCATTTGCCTACCTCTTCGGGGATTACAGTTGTGATGTTAAGTTTATATAAAAGAAAAAAGTGTAATAATATTTTAATGGATTTCAGTAAAAAATAAATATTTCCATTCAAACGTAATACCGATAGTATTTTTCAAGATATTCATTTCGCGTTTAAAAATTAAGTAACTCACCGTACTGTTTTAAGAGAAAGTATTAAACCCAGACTTAAGATCAAGAACTCGGGAGTGAGATTTGAATGAATTTTTTTCAATGTAATATAATCTGCAATCAATTCTTTGAATTGAAATGATTCTTATATTAGTGAAAAAATGATTGATATTTTTCACAGAAAATTTGATAGATAATTTCAAAATAGATAAAAAATAACAACTCAAGAACTACCTAAAACCATGAATGTCATGGACATATATATAATCTTTCAGACAGTTATCTGCATAGGTTTGAATCTAATTTGGAATTCTCCGAACGACTAATTGGTATGATAACGATTATCTAAATAGGTCCTCAAATCATTCCTACTTCTTTTTGAAAAATTCAACTTCTGTTAAAGTTATTAACGTCGTTTGTTGCTCTGAAATTGGTACATTCCACCGGAACCCAACATTTCAAGCCAGCGCCAGTTTCAAGTGAGCGTGCCTCTGACGACGTCTGAACTATGCGTTAAGTAGGACTGGAACTATTCCCGTCCTTTATTAATATTCGGAAGGTAATTTCGAGAAGTTTTATCGCATTTATTCATTAAGAGAAAAATATAATATTGTCCTGTACATAGCAAACTAGACACGAACTTCACTCATTTAAGCACTTAACATAATTTGTTGGAAATAATTTTTCTGAGTGCCTAGAATATGTCAAAAAGTGAGATTAATATTACATCTTATTTTTACCATCTCTACAAAATTTAAGGGTCATTTTTGCTTATGATTGATTTTCGGACACTAGTGTCCATCCAGTTGAACATTATTTAAGGACATATTCTATCACCCTAGGCAAGTGCACGTTGGCAAAGTCCACGTGCATCAGAGAACATTATGGAGAAATCTAAGATGTGTAGTTTTCCTCGCAATATTTTCCTATATACTTGTAGCAAGTCTTAAAACGCACATAACTTTGTAGAGTTAGAAATGTGTCTCAGAATCGAATCTCAGTACTCCTAAGCGAAGCCTGAGTCTTAAACCACTGAGATATCACTGTATCTATTTCTGTTTAGTATTAGTCATTAATAAATTAGTGCACCAAAAATGAAGATTGCATCAAAATTCCACAAGAGACTAGTGTATAAAGTAATATAACATATCTTGCGCTAAGACTGGTGTATAGAGCATAGTTATATAGATTGCACCCTTGGTGCATTCAAAACATCATAATGATCCGTTGAAAAATAACCGAAGCGAAAACCAGTTTGAAGCGAACGTTCGTATCTTTAAATTGTGTTGTACTACGTGTTAAGTACTTCGCTAGAACTGTTCGAGTCGCTTATTATTATTCGGAAGACAATTTTGTGAAGCCACTTATCTCGTCTCTTCCGTACGAAGAGGCGGATCGCGAGAGCGTTGTAATCTCACTTATAAGAAGTTTCGTCAAAGAGACATACGTGTAACTGTTGGAACTTGTATTACTGCGCCGTTATACAAATGTATAAATAATAGAGTTGATTCAGCACGATAATTAAAATATCTGTTTACGAGCTCTGATAAACTCTAATTAAATGATGTGTCGCAGTTATAAATAAGTATACTATGCTCGTTTGACGCATATAATTATAGTCATGTTTATTTTTTAAATAGATCTGCAATTTATATTTTCCCAACAGGAAACAAAAAAACATGATCCAAAAATAACATTGGTTAGTAGCGGTAGAAGACATATAGGCGTGCCAGCCCAATTTGGGGGAGCACTCGAGAGGAGCCCGAGGTAGTGGCAATGACGTCCACCTAAGTACTACGAAATTTATCGACCGTACGTGCTCTCACAAATGCTAAAATAAAAACAGCCACCGTGAAGTGTCAAACTCCATTCCGTACGGCGCCGAGTGGAGTGGTCGGCGCGCGCTTCGAATGCTATTATATTTATTTATTTAAAACATTTTCCATTTCCCGACTTGAGTTTTGAGATGAAACTTTTACTTGGACTTTTTGACATGTATTTTGTACTTACTATAGTCGTAATTTTGTACGTTCTCGGCGGCGGCGAACGAAAAATTTGTTTTTAAAGAGCAACACAACTCTTGTGTAATTACGATTTTTAATTGGAGCTACCGAATGTTTGTTACCTTTTTTTTTGTTGTCGCGTTGATTCTCGAAAATAACGCGACCAAAGTGCATGTATTATTATTTTTTGCTGACATTTTTTTCTTTATTTTTACGCACTGCCGTCTATATTTAATCTACATTTTTATTCGTCAAATATATGGATTTTTGTAAAATTCATGTTCAATTACGGTATATATGAAAAAAGTAATGTATGTAAACGGTGAATTTCAGTGATATAAATGTGAATCGTGTACTTTAATAAAACCAATAATTCTTTCAGCATAATATATTATTCAGTTAGACGAACTCGATCGAGAAATAAATACGAAAATTTTTATATTGGATTTTTATTGACTTATTTACCGTCGCGGCGCAAGACGGTATTCATACGTCGCTACCGTAAACCGGGTATTGGCTCGAGTTATGAAACTTTTCATATCATCGTTTATTGTCAACGTAGTAATACGTTGTCGATATAAATGTTCTTACGAGATAACGACGTGGATAAAAATAAACCAATAAAAATATAAAATGGTTTTTTGTTGTAAAAAATATTTGTTACAATTATGTAGGTTTCAACTATTTCTTCTTAGTGGGCCGTAATGATCTCTTAATTTTTATTATTATTAAGTTCTAAAACTAATTGTGAATATATTATCCTTCTTATCATACATGAATATAACGTCATCGTCATCAGCCTCTCTCAGTCCACTGGTAAACAAAGGTCTCCCCCAATGAGCGCCATCGTGATCTGTTCTCGGCATGTCGATCAATATAACAATAAATATCAATATGAGCTCCGATGACCATAATATCATGAGGATTATAAGAAGCTTGCCATAGATAAATCAAAATGAACGAGGCACGCAGTTTTAGTATCGAAATCAAAGCAAGATCAATATGATCAGACGCCATAGAATAATAACTTAAGAATATTGGTGCAAAAGAAGTGTTATAATATACCATTACAAGTTTGGACAGCACATATTTAACTTTGCTTTTGGGAAATGCTTAACAATATACGGTACAGAATAGATTTTAAAAATCACTAATAATTTTCTTTTAACGATTTTCACATCTCAAAAAGCTGTTCAAAGAAGCCTTAAAAAGTTATTCGGTCTTTAAAGGTCAGAGTAAGCAGCGAGAAAACAGTATAAAAGAACAAGGTTGATCTTTGCTTACGCCGGATTAAAAAAGAAATCATACTTTATGCGACTTCTTTGAAGTGTTTTTAGGCTTTCATGTATTGTGTTGTGCCTGCGTATTTATTTTTTTACAGTATATGTGGAACTAAATTTAACATAATGAGCAATAATTCGAATAGAGACGTATTAGGAATTAAACAAATTATATCTATCTTATAACAAAATGTCCAGGCAGATTGGTACTCGTACATTTATTTCATAGTAATTTAAATGCACTTAATGATCATTTTGGTAATTTCGCAACACGCGCAAAGCTTAGATTGTTATTACACAAGTATAATGGCGATGAAGATTACTGGTACTGGATTAAGATGTATCTACACGAAGCTGCCTTTGTACATGTAAATGTCTACCCTAAGCTGTGTGACGAGTCGATTAATACATGGCATCTGGCATTAATTGCGTAACTATAGATTTAGTTATAGTAATATGCAATGGGTTAGTAAATTACATTTGTATTAAGGAATTACTTATACATTTAATGTAGATATCATGGCCTATGGTAAACAGAGCGATTAACCTAATAAAGTGATTGACAATCATTTCAATTAATAAAGCTTAGTTAGTTGTAAAAGAACAGTGTCAATATTTACAAAACAATACCAGTATATGAAACGTATCGAAAGTGACATTGAAAAAAATACGCCCGTGGCAATTATTACATTTTTCTTCATATACTACAGCTTTTTATTATTTTCAACTTTTTGCTAAATAAATTTATAAAATGTTTAAATATTAATGAACACAGTAAATTGTAAGAAAATATCTTTATTCTCTGCGAGCACGTATCTGCTACGTCCGCACTTTTATCACTTTGTAATTGAATTTCCGCACTCCGCAACAAACAGGAAGTGCCGGTTGCGCCGCGCTCAATATTGCAGCGGTTGATTGAGTTATTATAGCCGATATGGTTATTGACTTCCTGCTGATCAACAGGCCGATTGATAAGGTAAGGTAAAAGGTTATATTGTACACAGCAAACTCATGGCATGTTTATTATTCTTCTATTGAATTACATCGCACATCCGTTCGTTTTTGCCTTTGCCCATGTTTTACTTTGACTTTGATTTCACAATTAATATAATTTGTGCCACTTACTACATTTGTTTCTTCTATAGTTAATGTATAGCATTTAGGTAGAAATAAGTACAGATACATTTGATAAAAATACAAATAAATGTTTTTTTTTTCTTTAAAAGCGCGTTTTCTGTGTGTCACTTAACTTTTAAACATTCAGTTCAATAGACTTCGCCCACTCTTAAACTAAAACACACCGACAAAATCTCTACATTCGCTGCAAGCACGTATCGGCCACGTCCGCACTTTTATCGCTCCGTAATTGAATTTCCGCACTCCGCAACAAACAGGAAGCGCCGGTTGCGCCGCGCTCAATATTGCAACGACTGATTGAGTTATTATTGCCGATAGTATTACTACCTCTAGAGCAATACAGGTGTTCTATAATTAAGGAGATATATATAGGTGTATATATTGAGAACTGTGTGCTGATGATTGTATATACATATTATTATATCCGTGTAATTGCCGCAAGGCAGGATGGTAAATATATAAAGGTTAAATAGATTGTTTCTTAAATAAAATACGTATTATCGGATGTTAGACAAAAATTAAATATTTGTAGAGAAAGTATAGGAGCCAAGTTACATTTCAAGAAGCGTTGAATTGAGTCTGAATTTTGACAAATAGTGGCTCTGTTGTCGGAAGAGCAAGTTGATTTTGAGTGAGCGTCTTCGAATAATCTAGCTAGTTTAAACTATCTGATGTACTTCAACTTGGAGATAACACACCGTGGTTCTGCTGCAACTTGCTAACAGCGTTTAGTACGTCTCAGTAAAATATGCTTAACTGAAGAAGGGGAAATTGTTTTTAAAGGAACTTTGTTTAGTACTTTTCTTTAAAAAAAATTGTGTTCTACCAAATAGTGAGATCTACTGGTAATTATGTCAGTCTACTCGACTGCCACTGTACGAAATATACCATACTAATACCTCATACTATGTAGAACGGGCGGTAACGTTAATACGTACTGGGGGTTATAAGTGAAATTGATTAATTCCGGATCCTTCCACCCGTTACGGGTCCACACGCGACATTGGTCAAAGTCCGAATAATACGAGGACTGGAACTTTTTGATACGCGGCAAGCAAGGGACCTGTCACATTGCTATAGACAAACGAGCATAGCTATTATACATTTACACAAATTTAGGTAAAACATACATTTTTAAATAAACCAAATTATGGAGCTTATGGGCTCAAAAGGTGACTTAGTAGTATCAGAAATGCATTACTGCCATTAGCATATTATGTGTTAGTAAAATACTTACTCTGTGACGCCATGGTTGGTCAAGTGATTGCAAGTGCGACTGCTAATTTAGTGTTCCTGAGTTTGATTCCCGACTACTATTTTATTGTTCTAATTAAGAATTTCTAGCAATGGTACGGAGTCTGGATTTGAGCCCGGTCTATGGCAATAGGCTCATCCCCTATATTATGGTGAGACGTAAGCGTAATAGGTGAAACGTGGGAATATACTACGCTTTTTTTTATTAATTATAAAAAATGGAGACTGACATTGATAAAGAAAAAATATTCATTAACAATTTCATCGTTCATCTTCAACGTTTGCGGTGGACCAAGTTTGTGGATGCACTGAGACGACAGATTATTCTGCCTTTCATTCGACAGGATACGTGCGAGTAGTCAAAGGGCCTTTGATATTCGTCGCTTTGTCCTCCATATTTAGTCCCACAGCCTATACCTTAGTAATTTCTGCAGCTAATTCTCATTAAAGTACACCATATAACTTTGTCGTTTTTGTAATGTTTGTGGTTAGGAATTTGTACATTTAATAATTTATTTAGCTTTCTAGATATTAACAATGTATTATTTAAAATAATAATAATCGACCCATTTGTCATTCCACTGTTGGAATATGGGTCTCCTCTCATATTGAGAGGGTTAAG
>DWME01005988.1:0-14224 GCA_018244795.1 Parelbella ahira ahira | reverse complement strand
TACTACTGCCACTTCGCTGAAGTGTTACTGCTTTGCAGCTACAAACAGCACGAGTTTCAATAAACATTAACGTGGACACTTAAACTTTGTACAGTCGGAATCGGAATAAGAAGCATTACAACTACAAAATTTTATCTTTTTCCCTTTTCAGCTATACGAAGTAATGTATGGTCTATTAAACAAGATTTTTTTTTATGCATAGATATATAATGACAATTTCGATCAAAACGATATGCATATATGTCTTACGGGGGCAAAACATCGATTTAGCTAGATCTCATGCGTGGAAAAATTTCTTTCCTCTAGATTACACAATAAAAGAAAACATCATTTATTATACTACGAATTTAGATATAATAAAGACATAAAAACGAACAGGCTTTAAATTTGCCGACAAGTAAAAGTTCCTTCGATATTATACATTTACAACTTAATCGACAAACCAAACATGGGCCCGGAACTTTCTTTGTAAGTCGGGTGGGTCCTGTGTCAACTCGCCACTGAAAATTCTTTTGCCGTGAACAGATCGGTGACGAAATGTTGTTTTGTATCTTGTGCGGTTTAGTTGTTGAATTTTACAATTCTTTTGATTTCAGAGGTAAACGTAAAAATCTGATTGTTAAATAATCTTTCAGTTATTAAATTGTAATTATGGCTTATCAAAGACTGGACACGACATATACTCGTACATACTACAAAATAAATATATTCACAATAAAAACGTTTGTTAGATATTTTATAATAGTAATATTCTCTCGGTTTATAACCAGCCGTTCTATGATTCCTCGATATGGACTGAATATCTCGAAACAATATGAAGCGATACGAGCAAAACAATATGAAGCGATACGAACGAAACTGTATGCAGGGATACGAACGAAACAACATGAAACGCTACGAACGATACTGTACGCAGCGATACGAACGAGACTGTACGCAGCGATACGAACGACACTGTACGCAGCGATACGAACGACACGGTACGCAGCGATACGAACGAAACTACATGAAGCTCTACGAATTGCGGTTAATTTGTAACTAGCTCGAAAACGTCAAACAAAATAGCTGTCAGATGGTATGCAACGTTGAACGTTAATTACTTCTAAAATCATGTTCTAATTTCATACAGAGTATCCAGTGAGCTATCAACGCCAATCAGGATTACTAGTTAGCATAACGATTTCACCTCGACTATCTTCTAAAATCACTTAAACTTGGTGATAATATTAGTTATTTGCTGAAGCATAATATCGATGTTGCTCTGAAATTCAAATTCGACCGCCCTGTTATTATATTAAATGAAATTTCTACAATGCTATAG
Source organism: Parelbella ahira ahira (assembly GCA_018244795.1). Taxonomy (NCBI): domain Eukaryota; kingdom Metazoa; phylum Arthropoda; class Insecta; order Lepidoptera; family Hesperiidae; genus Parelbella; species Parelbella ahira. The sequence goes on along the minus strand of DWME01005988.1, from coordinate 12,903 downwards.
GAAATGAATATTATATATTCTAATGCTTAGAAATTCTGTATACTTTGCTAAAGGACCCATGGACCAAAGGAACAAGCTTAATCCTAGTGATTCAGTTGATCATAAACTTCGAAATCATAATTAATTTTAAGGCGGCGGTAAGTTTATTTTAGCGTATTGAATTATTGATGTACTATTATTAAAAATGCAGATCGTAAACAGAACATAGATATATGTTTTAAATAAAATCGAAAATACTAATATAATTGAAGATGTTTCGGAAAATGACTCCGAGTCGCTGATGACAGACTAACGGTAATGACGGGGCGGTAATGACCGTAATAAGTGTTCAGTATCACACTCTACTTAATAATCTCATTACAGCAGCCCGATACAAAGTATATATTTGCAGGGGACATTCACCCAGATTATACACTTATACACTAGGTGTGAGATTATTAAAAAACTCTTCGTATGTATTATGTGATATTTATCTCTAGTTCTGTTTTCTTGTTAAATATAATTATTGGTGACAATGTTTGTTAAAATATTTAGCACTTTCAAGTCCAATTTGTTTCAATATTGAACATTTCTAATTTAAGGGGTACACAAACATTAGTTGTCAGTAATAGTGATTTTTAAAATAATTATAGTTATTCTCAATATCACTATTACTTTCGACTTTAACGTTTATTATTATTGGTCCAAATTATTAAGTAGAGTTACGTAACAAAAACTTAATATTGTCTTCAATCTCATTTCAAATTTCATGGCATAACAACGTGACTAGTGTGTTCGAAAATTGTAGAACATGTGAGTACACATTATCTAATAACACATCTACGATACAACGTGTAAGCTTCATTATCCGCAAAATCAATATGTGTTTCGATTATGTGCGCCCTGAAACTTATAATTATTGCTTTAAGACGTTGCTATGCATTAGAAGGCTATAATGCTGATTCCTTAAACTACTCCTTTCGCGATACGATTATCTTAATAATGGGATACTCGTACATAAATGTAACAATATAAGTGATTGTTGGGTAAAAAAAACCGCCAATATAACACTATGACATTTTTGTATGAATTTAATAGTTATGGATGCCTGGATAACTTAATAGCAATCATTTTATAATCATTATTATTATTATAACATCGCATCATGTCCCGTATGGGGTTGACAGAGGGCACAGAGTGTCAAATGTCTCTTTTACAGACCTGATATACATCTTTCACATTCGTCATTCTCTTCACATACGCACGCAAGTTTTGAAGACTTCTGATTCCCCCATTAACGTGAATACTTGAAAGTATTATATACCGTGACAGAGAACAGTAGTCGCTAAGTAATAACCTGTCACATTGTAGCGCTTACCTTTCCGAACATGGCGATGACGTCACGGTCGTGTTAAAATACAATATCGTAATAATCTCATCGTGAAAATACCGCATCAGATAAATCGATTGATTCATCCAATGCCGTATATGCAAACAAATTATGAAACGTCTAACTATGAAATTCCAAAGAAATTGCTTTTGAAACAAACAATCCACTGAAAACTAAAAAAAATCGCGTATTTCTTGTTTTGACAACTTTCGATGGGGACAACACGTATGTATATGGTAAATAGCAACACCTAATAGCAACACCTAAAACACCTACTTTTTTCCTTTAGGGGTGGTATTTTTTTTCCAAATTTAAATGAAACCAAACGGAAATTGTTCCCTACCAAGCAAAAACAAAAATCTCACGATCGGTTCATAAACGACGGCGTTGTAAAATTGCCATACCTAAAAAATATAACTTAGGATATTTTCTAAAAATTTAAATAGGACCAAACGGTAAATATAACCTTCCAAACAGAAAAAGAATTTTCCCATCGGTTCATAAGCGACAGAGTTCTGAGGTAACAAAATAAAAAAAATACGGGCGAATTGAGAACCTCCTCCTTTAGAAGTCGGTTAAAAACGAAGCCTTCAATATATAATAGAGCATGACATGGCATGAGTTTCAGTATGCGCTGAGTAATAACGCGGTAGACGTAGGCTCAACATATGCTCAGCTCAGTATTCACGAACGGTCCAGCTTTCAGATTGGATAAGCTTAAGAAAATTCTTGTGTAGTTTTACGACTGTCATAATCAAGGAATATGTACCTACCTGTTATTTGGATAAATGTCCATATTAATTATCGATTTCAGCTCAGTGTCGAAATTTACCTTATTTGTTTATTTGCTTAATTTACTTTATTTGTAACAGCAACAATAAGAAAGTTTAATGACAGCTATAAAAAAGCAGTTTTCTTCACTGTCCTGAATTATTCCAACACCATGGTCACATTCTGCAACTCAATTTGCAAGCGCGTACATATATGGAGCTTGGAGCATGAAGCATGGAACTGACGTATAAGTAAATAAAGTAATGAAAAGCATTGTGCGGCGAAAAGGCTGTCTTTCTCTTTCTTTTCCGACTCTTTTGTCATTGCACTGTTGGAACACCGGTCTCCTCTCAAAATGAGAGGGTCAAGGCTCTTAGGGTAAGCAGGTTCCGTAAAGATGTTTTCCTTTACCGTTATAGCAAATGATATTATATCTTAAAACGCACATTTATGTAAAACTGACATCCTAAGACATTAAAACCTGTAGATCTGATGAACACTCTATACTCGAAAATCAAGACTAAAACAATGTAATGTATTCCTGTTTTAGAAATCTTTGATTTTCAAAGCAGAAATTAAAAAAAAGTGAGACATTATAATCGAAAAAAATAATCAGACCATTTGAATACCAATTGCTAATTAGTAAATAGCCACAATATCAATTACCTACCTTTATAAAATGTTGGCCACTACCAAAAACATCACTGCCTACAACACAGAGGGTAAAAGATAAAAAATAAAATTTAAGCTACATTTAAATTAAGCCGTGATGTCTCATTGGAAGGCAATTGTTATGGAACGAATGATGTTTTATTCAAGCGATGTTATCGCAAAGGAATGTTAATGCTATTGAATTTGATGATCGAACTGAAGCCGCCTCACCACTGAATAAATGACTTTCTTTCAACACGTCTCAGGTCGATTTTTGTGACTTGTTAACTTGATGAACATGCATAATAGCGGGTTTGACTTTTTTATGGTATCTGGGCTTAATATAAAACGTAACATCACTATCCAATAATAGAGCAAGAAAAGGTTTCTGTAAACATCTCGGACGTACCGGCAAAAGGAACACACAACGACCAGCAAGACTTATCAGTAACTTAGGCAACATCACGCATGTAATCCCCGAAAGGATAGACTGAGGAGTGTAGTATACCCCCACGTTTCATTAGTTACGTTTACGTCCCACGGAATAGGTGGTGAGCCTATTGCCATATATTCAGGCACCGAGTCACTATTAGAAATCCTAAATTAGAAAACTCCAATAGTGCCCGACCTGGGATTTGAACCCAGTGCAAACACTTGTCTAACAAGGCAGTCTACTGACAAAATTTAAACGAAACTTCGGGTACTTATTGTTCAAAGACACCACGAACACTACAACGCTGACTGTAAAAAATGGAATCGATATTCTACGTATGCAACAGAGCTCATTGCAGTTCAATTACTGAGCATAGATAAGCTGGCACATAAACGCTTAGTATGTCAATCCGAAAAAAAACGTAGCTCACTAATACTGCTGTCTCGAGATATAAATACATATAAGGTCTAACCAATTTATGTAATATTACTAATTCTACGCTAAAAGGCTTAATAAGATTGTTTAAAAATGAGTCGGGACAATTACTTTGGTTCCGCTGGTTGATTTGGTCTGTCTTCTGTCATGTCTTCAACGCCTCACTCGCATTCTCAAAGTATTTCGTCTACACATACCGCCATAATACCGCGCAAATCCCGACTACAAGCTTAACATACTTTTGCTCACGCGAATGTGTACATTGTTGTAAGAGTATTTCTCCCACGTATTTCGTAGCGCGCTACGTTATCAGGCTGATTATAAAACCCTTATATGTGCTCTTGAGGGTTAGCAGCACTTGTACCATATATTTGACGTAAAACCACGCCTGTAATCCCCGAAGGCTTAGGCAGAGGATTGTAATACACTCCCACGTTTCACCTTAATCTTATAGCACCCGACCCGGGATTTGAATCCAGGACCTCCCGATAGGCAGTAGCACTTGCAACCACTCGACCAACGAGGCAGTCTTCATATCTTTGATGACGTAAATTCAATTATCCCACCGTTGATCAACGTGTCTGTGGATCTTACATGAAATAATGAGTTTAGAACTAAACAAATCTAAATTATTATACCGCAAAATATATAGATTTATAAAAAAACGGTAAAGATGTTATATCCGTTGCGTCGGCTAACACGTATCATTTGGTACCTCGAATGAAATAAAACAGATGTAAATGAAATCGGTTTCACCGTTACGAAGTAATGAGCGGCGACACTGATGCAATCACATTTTAATGAAATGAGTAATATAACGCTTGAAGTTTATCGTTCCGCTAGTAATTACTCTGTACTTTACTGTATTTGCGTAGCCTCTAATTATAGGTAGAATATTATTAAGTATGATGTTAATTAATTAAGTGTTAACAATATAAGGAAATACGTTGATAAGGAAACGAATTGACTTTATCATCATCCATTGCTGGACATAGGCGTCCCCCAATGAGCGCCATCAAATTGCCTTACCTGTGATTAATACATTGTCATCACAACATCAGCCTGTCGCAGTCCAGTGCTGGACATAGGCTTCCCCTGACGCCATCGCCCTCGCCCTCTTACATAAGGGGCTTTCGCCCATAATCTCTACACTGGACATGGGGACTTAATACATAAAATTAAGAAAATTTGTACGCGACGCTTTATATACCTACATATTTTTAACGTTATTAACGTGTCTTGTTTCCACGTTAAGTCAGTTATTAGTCAAATACTTATCCGCAGTAGAACAAAATGAAATATCATCAAAACTAATCACCATCGTAAAGCCGTTTGACGTTGATTAATTATTTCGGTTCACCCCGAATTGAACCCGTTAGCATCAATTCTCTCATATCGACGTGTTCATTTTTTATGTTATGTGGATGTATACATACATGGCACATATGTATGCATGTCAGTTTATTTTTAATGTACATTAATTAAAGGGTGCGTGTGCACAACGACAGTAGGTTTCTGTTATACTGTAACATTTACCATTTTTATAGATGTTTTCTCCTACACGGAATTTGAGTTGCTTCTGTTATAATATTACATATTCGTTTATAGCGAGTTGGAGCGGTCCGACCCTGTGTCTAACGACCGGCGCGCCCTACGCGACCCTTCCACTCTGCAAAACCGGAGATAATGTTATTTTTGTTATCTATATTACAACCGGTCTTGGAATATGTACGAGTAACATAAATAGAAATTGTCGTTAAAGACATAATATTATTTCACTTTTTTACCTAAATATAAAGTAAATTTCGTGTTAAGTGATACGTATAGGTATACCTAGAATTGTAACGCAAGACTGTCAAACAAAATGCTGATATACACCACTGAAACGAACTAGTTATTACATGCTAAATCTTAGAAAGACTTGTGATATTTTCATTCTTGCAAAACATATTGAAAATTTCTCGCGTAGTAGGTAATTGGATTAACGATATTTCCAAGCGTCTAGACAGATTACTGAGTAATGGGAAATCATTACGCCTAAACGATGTAATGTACTAAAAAGAGGCTACTAGTATTTGAAGACAATATTAAATAGTACATCAATAGCATAACATAATATGCTCACGCCTATCTTTCCCGAATCGGTAGGCAAACGAGTGTATTAGATTTCTGCGATTCACCTGTTAAATTCCACATCGCACCATTGTACACGTGTGATTCTATTGCCTTATTACAAGAACAAATCCAAATTCCGAGCTACTACTGGGACGTCTAAGCCAGAAAAATCCGATAGTACCCGTTCCGGTGATCAAACCCATGATATCTCGGTTAAACCGCCAATGTGGAATTACCCTACGCCGGTAAGTGAGCAGCGACCGCGACTTACCCCTCACCGTGATCAAATGGACTGACTTAACACGTTGGACACCGAAAGTCCAGTGCAGCAGTGATGCACAATGGGCGTTGCAGACTGTCACCATAGTGATCCGATTAAATGTCCGCTTCATGTACAGTTCTATTCGGTTACTGCTCCCTTTATACGCTCGCCTCTGCCACGAACGCGCAAATTATGAAACTTGCTGCCTATTTCGTCGTTAGTCTAGTGATGGCAAACGAAACTGCGAAACACAATGATAATGATTTGATCCCCGGGGCAAATCTCCCGGGTTCGGTCGGAAAAAGTGGTATTGGTCTTTTCTAACTTAAAATCCCCGGCATTAACTAGGAGTCTGAATTTTTGTCCGGGGTACAGGTATGTACATACTCAATGGTATACGTATAACATAACTGGGAGAAAAATGGACAAATGACTGCCTCGTTGGTCGAGTGGTTGCAAGCGTGACTGCCAATCGGGAAGTCCTGGGTTCAAAACCCGGGTGTATTTTTCTAATTTCGAATTTCTAATTGAGACTCGGACCTGGATCTATTCCCAGTGTATAGCAATGGGCTCACCACTTATTCCATAAGACTACAGGCGTGATGTCACATGCACAATTGAAGTACTACACTTCCCTTTTCACGAATTATATGCGTGATTTTATGTATCTTATTCTGAGTCTATTAGACAATGGAAGAAAAGTGATAAATATCTTTGCTACTTTTAATGTCACGTTGTAAATAGATACACAATATGGAAATAGCGCCTCGTTAAACTCATTGTTTTACATGTAATTTGCATATCGTCTTAAAACCTAATATAAATAAAAGAATGAAAATGTGTAAAGATAAAAAAAAACAAATTGTATTATATTTTCTTTTATCTTGTAATACGAACGTACTTACGTCACACTACCTAATCCCTAATCACGCTTACAGTAACGAAATAGCATGGCAACCTTAAGCCGTGACTTCTCATCAACGGCCCCGAAAAGCGGTAAAGATAACGAAGCTATGTTTTAATGTCGCGCTGAAAGTGGAACAAGTCCAGTACTTACCGGCGTTACGCCTCGATTGCCCCGACAGTGTTCCCGTCGGTGTTCCGGACTTTGGACCGGCAGCGGTTATACATTCAGTCTGCCACGCCTATTTTCGACCCTTTATTTTCACTTATTTTTACTTTATGTTTACTTTACATGCTCAGCAAAATAATATCGTTTTATTATATCAAATACTATTTTCGTGAAGTCATGTTCTTGTAATTATGAATACAGGAGACCAAATGATATTTGATAAAATAGGCGTTCTTATAAGGGAAAAAAATTATATCCATTGACACTATTACTTTCATTTTATGAGGTTACTTTTGTCAATAATATTTACGTTCATTAGTGTTGCATAATTAATTAATTGTTTCATTAGAATTACACTATACGTATACATAATTAAATTATTAATTTCGTGTTGCAATTTTGTCGGTTGATATTGAATTTTATTATAACCAATTTGTTCACAAACATAACACATTTAATTATCGGAATATCGATTCTCAGCTACAGTTTGGACGTGTTTCAAAAATTAACAATACATTACCGAAAATGTTACAAACCCATGGCAAAGGCTCACCACCTATTTCATGGGACTTAAACGTAACTGGTGAAATGTGGAAGTGTAGATACTAAGCTCCTCTGCCTTCCCATTCGTAGATTACAGGCGTGATGTTACATTACAAACCCAAAGCTTTTTTTGCCTTACCAATATGTTAGGAGATGAATAATGGCCACAATCGGTATCTATATTGATACAAAGGGTAAGTAGGTACCTATCCATCTCTCGTACAAGTATCAAGTATTGACTAAAGACTGGAATCGCAAGTGAGTTGACAATAAAATGAATGGACAATTAAATGCTAATGTTACAATTTCAAAGAGAAGGGTTGACCATGGGTTGAATGTTGCAAGTCAAATAGTATCTCTTTATAAATTATCTAAATTTATAAATTATCTTTATAAATTATTACATATATGTATGTATGTACATTCGTTTCCTTCAAAAAGCAAACCAACCTTTTCTGAGTACCTACGTCAGCAGCGAGAAAAATTAGAGACTAGTTTTTTAGTTAAGAGTTACATACATTTTCCTAAAGAATAGTAGGATACGTCAGCTTGATATGGTCGGAGATTGAAAGCGATCCATCGAGTGAAACAACGTTGGACATGTTCGGCTTTTAACGGATAACCGTTAATATCAAAGTTTCATGAGTCTGTCGATATTGCTTTGCGCAAACAGCTGACTGTTATATTTATATGCTTATAACAATTACTAACTTAGCATAAAGGCTTTCAAAAACGGTGCTACTTTACATCTAAGATGGCTACTGAAGTACACTCTAAAACTCTATCGGTTCCCGAAAAAAGTCCCGAGTTCAACAATTGGATATCAATTGTATCAAAGTTCGATTATAAAGTGTACATATGTTACGGTTCCCTGTTAACACTACTGATCTGAATATGCAGAGACGTTGCGGTAAGTCACACCGAATCAATATTACACGTACGCAAGGTTAATGCCGTCGTTTTATAAATATTTATCCGCGGAAGAAGAAAATCGATTACAGCGACGACTATTAAATCGGTGAATTACAAATAGTAAGTTCTCGTTATAGGAATTATTCATTTCGTTTCAAGGACTTTAAAAGCAAGTTATTATGATAAGGTTGGTGATTGGAAAAAGGTTATGCTGAAGTAGGTAAAAGTACATTTTATTTAAAAACTGTTGACGGTACTGCCACGTTTTAGATCTCGTAAATATCGTTTTTACCTATGAAATGAATTTTGCATTTTGTAGGTATTTTTAATAGTCGCTATCTCTACAACAGAAAAGTCCGATTTTACAGACTGAAGTTCAAACCATTTAGGCAGTTCTGTTCATATAAATTAAGTGCGTTTTAAATAATAAGCATATTTCGTTTTAACGATGTAGGTAAAGATATATAAGTATCGTCATTTAAACTTCATTAGGTACTAAAAGTGTAAAGATACAGTGTAAATAGCCTATAACATTAACCGTTCTCGTAGATGAGTCCTATATCCAATAGTAAATCGATAATGGAGTCCATGGTAAGCATAAATACAGATAGGAAAGTATATTAAAGAAAACCAAGTAATAAAATATAACCTTAAATATTGATTAGCTACATCGCGGGTCATTTGCACCTTATCGGAAATAAATTTTAGAAATAGATCACTATTTATTCTTTCACTTTCACTATATGTATGTACCTGGAGTTTCAGTCCTGAACTGGACGGGACTGAAATTTCAGTCCAGATTCATAGGTAGGTACTAGTTGAACACAATCAAAGACGATTATGAAAAAAAAAACAGGACGAAACCATAACGTAGGCTTTTTTCGACTTACAATAACAGTAGGTACCTATATTATGTATTATTACCTGTACAAAAATACGAAGAATTGAAGTGCCTCATTATCCGCGACACAAGGGTCTTTTCAAAAACATATGTGAGTGTAGTATCCACTTCACATACAATGTTTTCATTGTTGTCGAATAAATGTTATCAGTGACCTGTGTACTATTGCTCTCAGTACCATATGTAATAGTAGTCATAAATATATGTATGTATGTACATAAAAAAATATGTAATTTGCCAGTAAGCAATCTTAGTTTAACAATCTGTGTTTACAATCTTGTAATAATCTGTATTTACACTATAAAATCTTTTTAGATACAAATATAAAAACATTTTTTGGCTAAATTGAATAACCCCCAGCTGACGTCTGACCAATATCAACTTTATGACTAAAGGCGAAATTGAAAGCAACACTAAGGATTTAATCAGCCGAGACACAAAATCATACAGGCGTTCAAGTCGTTCAATTATTTTTAACAGTTCAAGCACCATTTTCATCTCTATTTCCATCTCCATAAGGGAGAAGTCTGACCTAATACAGCCAGGTCCTAGTTTCATATGAACTGCTACACTAAACATAACTCTTTACAATTAACAATTATAAATAATATTAATGTGTCATCAAAACGCATCTAACCAACTAATAGCTTTTATACAATTCAGCTTGCGGAATTTTTCATGAAACAGAAAACCGTCATCCACATATAGAAGTCACTCACTTGTAAGCCAATTTATTCTTATTTGGATTCTTTACCAGGTCCAAAATGAAAACACTGAATCATCTTTTTGAGTAAATCAGGGCATATTGAAAATATAAGAATATTTTCCATTTTTATTTAAGTGGTTGAATAATTGCTATTGAGAAGATTAAACATTATGAGGAATTTTTCAATCGCCCAAGACTCGAATATGAATGCGGAATATAAGCCGCTTACTTTTATTATTAAAGGTTTATTTGATAATGATACTATACTACAATCATATTTTTAAGAACCTTACACTCGTATATTCCAACTTCCATAAACGAAATACGAAAATAAGTTGACATAACTTAACGAAACAAACGCTTAAACTGGTGATAACGAGATATCTGCAAGTTTCAGGACACTACGCGGCTGTGTTATATCTTGTGGTGCTCAGAGAAATCTCTATACCGACCTTCGACGTAGATATAGAGTTTTAAGGTTCTTTTATCAAGTGAAGTTAATTTATTAAGTCAATTATTTCGTATTTATTAACTTATTTATTTATTATTAATTAATTAATTTATTATTATTAAGTCAATTATTTCGTATGAAGAGCGTGATAATTATGAGAAAAACATAATAATTATGAAAAAATTACGGCGGGATATTCCGGGATACTCCGTGTTCTCTGCCTACCCCGTAAGTACCGTACCCCGTATGTATGTTGCTTAAGACGTAAACGGTACGATAATCTTCGACGAGCTCCTTCTCTGAAAATGAATATCCTTACCCATAACGATGATATTATCTCCCTCAACATCTACATGTATGTATACCTATTAGTTTACAGAGGATGGAAATAAATACAGAAAAGTGACAGGGGCCGTTATTAACGTAACAATGAGGAGATGACAAAATTAATGAATTAACTCAACTGCAACTCTTGCATACATTTTCCAGCTGGAAAATAGCAAATTCAAAGAAAAAGAAATGTGTTCAAAATTTCGTAAAAAGAAAACGTTCGGCTAAATCTTAATATAATTATATTATCATCATATTAAAGACTGATAAAGTGCTGACCAATCAACTGTTCAAGATATTTAACGAGTAGTGAAATAATTGTACATTTATACAGACGTAGTAACTATCAAGTGTAGAACTAGTTCCACATAATATAACTCGGAGAGCCTTTGATACAGAACAAGATTACGTGCCTTTCCGCAAGTTTGCAGATACCTGATCTTCTTGCTCTTAAATAAAATTCTTCGCTTCCCAACTCTTTAACTGGATGAAATTCGTGGAATATAAAAGACATATTTTTAAACCGTACCATACATTTTTTTTAAGTCAGTCAAGGATTAACGAAGCTATATGCTTTCGGTGCGGTACAATATTTGTTATTACTACATATTCAACCACTACATATATAACAAACTAATGTACAGCGAGAGCATGAGCCCTTTAATGACATTAACTCGTAAACTAAATCCTGTTGAAGTTTCTTATGGATTAGGTGACATAGAATGGATTAGATGATTAAATGACGTCATGCATCTGTTAAGGTTTTTAGTATTTGGATGAGGAAATATCTTACCTTCAATAGCCACATCACAGACACCCGCAAGATCGCTACCAAGATATTATGTACCGGTTTTGACAGAAGCATTCTACAGAACAGAGTTTTTTTCAAAGTCCAAAATGAGTTTTGCGAAATGTTTTTATCACCTACTACGTTGTTATTTCGTAAGACTTAGCATATAAACCAGTACAATTGTTTTTTTACCTGATAAGTGGAAAGATGAGAAAAAATAACATGGGTGAGTTGAGCAGCGTGCAATATGTTATTAGGAAATATTAGCTATGCTTCCTACACAAGAGGCTTAAGTATGAAAAGTGGGTACTTGACCGGAGTGGCTTTTAGCTCGCGCGCATTTTATTAATGCCTGCGGGTCGGCTCCCGTGCCCACGTGCCTTTATCGTTAATGCTAAATTTATAGTGCTCTTCAAAATGTAAATTGAAATCGATAAGCTCAGCTAATGCGGTTTTGATAGGCGGCTTTATACAATTACGACTTTTAAACGATGATCATTTAATAACAGTTTATTCTTAATATGTAAACTATTTGGAAAGGATATAACGTTTTATAAATTAACTTATACGATGCACGACGGCTTTTACATTGACTAACACCAGAATACAAGATTGCTAGTAATTCTAATTTGCGGCAAATAATGGACAGCTATGATGCTGCAGAGTTCCAGTGTTAATGTGGATTATTCTACTATGTATTATTCTACTATGGACGTTCAAATAGAGGATTTGGTATTATATTTGTTGTTAGTACACATTGTAAACGATGCTATACTTGATGAAAGGTGCGAAATAATTTACGCTACTGAATGCAACAACTGAAGTATCTTTCTACTTTCATTATATCAAATATTTATTTATGCAAAGAAATATGTTTATAAAATATGCATATGATACATTTAAAACGCAACATCACGTCTGTAATCCCCGAAGGGGTAGGCAGTGGAATGTAGTACACTCCCGCGTTTCACCAGTTACGTTTAAATCCCACTATGAAGCAGGTGGTCCGTCCAATGCCGTGCACTGGGCACCAGTAATATAAAATATATTTAATAATAATAATAATAATCATTTATTTCAAGAAATTTTTCTCATATCAGTAAGTTAGTGTGACTTAGCCTATGTTAGTATTATATTTTACCAGTTATTAAAATTAATTAAA
>DWME01005987.1:0-14225 GCA_018244795.1 Parelbella ahira ahira | reverse complement strand
GTGTGTGAAGTTTGCCCACCCGCACTTGGCCAGCATGGCAGACTACGGCCTTAACCCTCTCAATATGAGAGAAGACCCATATTCCAACAGTGGAAGTGACAAATGGGTCGATTATTATTATTTTTTATTTATTACACATTGTAATCACACAGGCACCTAAATTAATTCATTCAGTAAACAAAAATGTGATTAAATCATTCGTTTAGTATCCAATATTTTCTTCACTGGTTATGTGTGTGCATAAAATGAAACGCAGTATTGCATGTAAAATGATGCTCTAAATTCGCACCGGCATTGTTTCACATTAGGACGGTGAATATGTTTGACGCGTAATTCATTGGCCACAGTAACGAAACATTGATTTCAGTTAGACTGCTACAGTAAGATCGATTACAGTCAGACAATAAGTACAGATAACACTTGTGGTATGTTGAATATTTCTAATCATGGTTTCTACTCCACAAGATATTAAGTATTTGCATTGATGACGATGATAACGATTGAACAATTAATTATTAACTGGGCAGTGTTATTATTATATCATACGGGATAGGCAGAGATCAATGATTGTCAAATATATCTATCTTTGCAAGCGTGACGCCCTTCTACATTCATCAATATTTTTATATGCGCATTCCGTTTCCAGGGATTTCTAACTAAGCTAAGTACGCCGCTGTTTATTGGTAAATTTGGAGTTACAGCGATGCAAGACAGAAGAACGCTTCAATTCTATCCGATGTGATTAGTGTCAGCAGCTGAGACTGATTGCTTTCTGAACAGGAGGATTTAGAACATATTACGTTGGCTTCGATTTATCTCTGGAATTGTTTCCATTTGCGAATATCTACACCCCTAAGGCAAGGGGTAACAGAATGCTCCCACTCGATTTTGTCTAGCGCTGACAAGCGTGAATTGTTCCTGTGATACTGAGAACCGATCTTGTTTAACCGATATATCATTGTATTGAATAATTATTATGACGATGTTGACAAATTGATAGTAGAACATTTGTACCTGTCATTTATTGGAACTTGTAACATCGTACATCAGTTATAGTTCGTGTGTTCTTCTTAATTCTACATTGGTAATCGCTCGGTATGTATTGATGCGATCTAGTCGGACTATCCCGAAAAACGTACGTGAGTTATGCCGGCATATGTATAATCATGTGTATCAACACTCACGAGACATTTAACAGTAAAGTACTCATTGTTGTTGTGGAGTAAGTACAATAGCATAAAGTGCCTATGCGCTGTACTACCATTAAAATTGCGATATATTGCTTAATAGAATTTTTTATATAAATGTCATACAAATGGTGAGACATACGAGTAAGTCTCCAATACCTGCATTCGTGAATAAAGAGAGTGAAGAGTGAAAAATTCTTCTTCAAGAAGCACGTCAGGTAATTAAGAATAAACAAAATATTCTAAGTTAGAATTTCTAGTAGTGATTCGGAGTCCTGAGTTGTGCCCGGTGTGTGGCAATAGGCACACCACCTATTTTATGGGACTTAACTAAACTGGTGAAACGTGGGATTGTTGTACACTCCTCTGTCTACCACTTCGGGGATTACAGGCGTGAGGTTACGTGTACTTGGTACTTGAATAATATATTGATCATTAATTTAAAACGTTATAAGTTATATAGATTATAAAATCTGTACACGTGCAGCAATATTTTTACATATATTTGCAGATAGTAAAGGAGTATGTGGCGTGAACCGTGCTCGTTTCATTGAGTAAGGAGAGTATAGTGCCCTTAAACCAGAAGAAATTGAAGTTGTTTTGGCACAAAGAGGTCACTCCAAATCTGCTGCGTTAAGTAGCACTTGAACCGATAAGGGATGTCGTATTTCTGTAGTGCCTACCGAAAATGGTCCGGTTATTGCTTGCAGATTTTCCTGCAAAACCTATTTCGTGAACCCCCCTGTTCAGATCGCACCTGTACAGACACTATGTTCTTTTTTTAAATGTTACTTAAATGAAATGCAATATGCTGTTGATTAAGTACCTTTTCGTTCTAAAGATTTTTGATGTATAAGCAAACTATTGATGTATCATGACTAAAAAGCATAGTAAAGCATAGTAAATAAAAAGCTATATATAAGAAAAATATAATACAAACTCAGCTTAGCAATTATATGACCATGTATTATTTGTTCTGAGATATTACGATTATTAACAAATTATTCTCTACTATAACACCAAAATATGCATTGTTCAGTGTACTCCTATTAAGTTATAATATATTTGTAATGGAATTAAATTAGGTACACACCACCAACAAATTACACACAATTTCCTATAAAATGATCCGATAATATTATTCGATGGAACATAGAAGCGGCCGCTCGCGTCGCGCAACGTAACAATATTACCCCAATGCGCCTGTATCTAGACAGAGGTCTAAGTTTGAGGTGATATTGTCAAAGTTATTATTGGATAAACTTCAAAGCAATAGGTTATTAAATCCTCGTAACCGTTTCCGAGTTTTATTATTACGAAACTTTAACTCGACTCGCAGACCTTCCAGTTTTAGAGCGCAAGTCCGCAAACTCATATAAAATGCACCTGAATAATTATTAGCGCGAGTTTACAACTGAACTATGGAGTAGTTTCTTCTCAATATCTCACTAATGGGAACGATCACTGAGGCAAAACATTTTTATACTTGTAAACATACTGTTTAAAGTAATAAAAAAATTTGAATAGCTGTAGTTGGTCCAAAATAATCAAAATAAAAATAAATGTCTAATATCTGAATTGTAATAACTGTTTGAATTGTAACAATTGTAAATTTGTAACAATTGAATTATATTATCTTATTTAACTGTTATATAACAGTTATATACCTAACAGTAAATTACAAATCAGTTTGCGTCTTCCACATTTTTTTACTGTTACTGTCGATTGGTAGCATATGTATAGTAGTATGAAATGGGGACGAAATGTATAATGAAAATTAATTCTTAAAATAAACGCTATTATGGATATAATTTAGATTATAGGTACTAATTGGTTAAACAAAATATTTTAATAAATTAACATCATTTTATGGTGATCATACATATATGTATGTACGTAAATAATTTTAAAATAGCGTTTGAGCAGTAAAGGTTCAAATCAACTAAATTAGTTTCAACATATTCATGATCCATCACTGGGCAAGAATGGCCACAATTGAAGAAGCTAAATGACTGTTGATAACAACCTAGTGCTTAACATACCAACTGATGAACCTCTGTTCGTCTGTTGCGTCTCGCTGGTGATAGTCTTATGACCTTAAGCCCATAGTCTTATGACCTTCATCCTTTTCATTCTGAGAAAAATCTATCTCTGAAATCGCAATAATAAAAGTATTGATGTTAATAGTGAAACATCCAAGTAACGACAGAGCCTCGTGTTTCCGACCTTCACAAATAACGATTGGGGAACCTGCACCAGCATCTGAGACACGAAAGCTTAATTAAGTTGTTAATTAATAAAAGTACATCTCTTTGATGTTCATTTGTTAATAAAGCGATATAGAACACAAAGCGAATTTATTGCGGCGCGATTAAAAGATTACCAATTAATAATAAATGACCGGTTCATTTGGGTTTATCTTAAATGAGGTCACGTGAATATGACACGTGTAACCGGGAACCGTGACGTCATGACGACCAGAGGTGAATTAAGCGTCGTAAGCCCTGATACAACCAGATGGTATCAGATCAGCTGGCTTTATATACCAGACGCTTTGGGATTATAACTTCTGGCTTTCTTTTATCATAGTTAATATTTAATCTATTGATGTAAAAATTGAGATAACACGATATCTCGCCTGTATTTCCGTTTTAAAGGTTATGTTATATGTCCCACCATGGAATAGGAGGTGAGCTTAATGTCTTACACCGGGCACAAATCGGAAATTTTGAAATTAGAAAAACTTAATAATACTTTTCCCATCCGAGAATCGAACCCAGAACCTCTTCTTCAGCAGTCGCACTTGACCAACGAGACAGTGAAGGATTATAATAATTTATATCTTCCTTTTAGGACAGTTGATATTTAATATATCTGTGTGCGAAAAGTGACATAGCATTAAACATGATATGTATTAACGCATACGCTGTCACTCATGAATATAGATGACAAGTAATATATTCGTCCTCCGCTTGTTTTGTCGCTGGTTGAGCTTGACAGATGACAGCATCGTTTTGTTGCTACAGAGCAACAAACAAATATGGCAACATCACGCTCTCATAAACGGGCTCAAACGGTAATCCCCTAACAAATTACCGTATTTCTGTCCGTAAAGAGAGAATAACCGGAAATTAAAAATATTGTTACGCAACGCGGCTCAATGTTTATTTTGTTTAATATTGCATTTGGGTGTAATTGTTGTTTGTTACGATTCGACTTTTGCGCTTTTGCTGACCGTCCCGATACAATATTGATTATATAGAGCTAGGAATAGTTATCTATTGAAATGTACGGTTAGTAAAAAAATTCACTAATGAATCAATTGATTCAATCATATTTAAGATTTAGGATGAATTGATTGTATAGGAATGAAATCTGACATAATATACGGTTATGTTATATACTCGTACAATTTTAACCTAATATTAAATGCTGATCGATGTTTCACGCCCAAATTAATTCCCTCGTGGCTGTATCGATTAATTATATCTGCTGACAGAATATAATGTTCAAGACAGATATTATCAATATCAATATTTATCATTCTATTTTATTTATATTATGTCGTATTGTTAAATTTCTATTGACTGGCCGCCTCGTTGGTCTATTGTTTGCAAGCGCGACTGCTTATTAAGAGATCCGAGGTAAGATATCCCCAGGCCGGCTAAAGTATTATTGGGTTTTTCTGACTTAAAATTCATATTCTTAGCACTAAGTCTAGATTTTCTGTCTATCCCTTCGAGGAAGGTTTGTTAAACATTTGTCTTTTTGTACTTATACTGCGTCTGATAGAAACTATAAAAAAAATATTATTATGAAATGAAATTATCATCGAATACCTGTTGACATGTAACTCTATCATTGATTTAACCTAATTAAAATTGCACTCATGACTGTGTATGATATAAGTGTTGATATGCAATGATATCGAAACACTGATGACGACGTTGATGATTATGATGATGATAAGTATACAAGCTATAGATACATTACACTTTGTAAAAAAATATATATTTACTTAAATTAGCGCATAATATCAAGGGCTCTGGAAAACTTGTGCAAAGTTGCAGTTAAGTAGTTTCAAAATATAAATTAATTATTAAACTGGAAAGGAGTTTAACGAGTTATATTTAGTTGTTAGTTCGTTAATGGGCATCCCTGTGATGATGAAGGTAAACTATTCCTACCATATTACGTTTATCATTTACATCTACAAACTTCTGCAAGTGATTTATATTTGTACTTAACAATTTGCAGGGTGAATTCTTATCTAATAGGAATAAACATAAATAATAAAACAACATAATATCATAATACCCGAAGGGGTAGGCAGAGGAGTTCGTTTCAACAGTTATGTTTACGTTCTATGGTATAGGTGGTGAGCCTATTGCCATACACCGGACCCAGATCCAGAGTCGAGTCACTACTAGAAATATTAAAATTAGAAAAACCCAATAGTAAGTACCCAATCCGGGATTAGAACCCAGGGTCTCCCGATTGCTAGTCGCGCTTGCAACCACTCGACTAACGAGGCAGTCATATAGATACTAATATTATTTAACATTAGTAATCTTAACAAGTAACAAGTGCGCATTGCTAGGCAATACAATATTATATTATAACCTACTCCAAAATGATTCCGATTTTTTGTATTTTTAAACACTACCTTGTACAATACTCCTATATTTTATTGCTTGCATTTCAAGCCACGTGTCGCTAAGTTCGAGACAGCGGCGAAACCCACATACCATGCATGTCTCCACGTCGTAACTTGAGCATAGCGTAGACTGAGGTGTGATAATGAACATTTTACTTATTTATTCATAACTTCTTTATTTGTTTCTTACTCTCTACCTGCACCGTAAGGGATTTGTCGAGAGAGTATAGTAATTTCTAACTCAATCACTCACTAGGACTTTTGGTGCACAATACTAACATCAAACTTTTTAAAATTGCAAGTATAAAGATAATATTACTATTTAGGTAACAATACACTTCGGTACTTTATGAAAAAATACCAAAATACCATATAGGTACAAAAATACCAAATTAATAAATAACTCTTTCGTAGAATATGTAACGTTTTTGAAAAATGTTAAAATTATCAAGTGTAACGAAGAGACGGGGGTACACTGTTCATTAACGATACTTTGAGTCCATAATTAATTTGTGTGTAGGAGATAAAACATAAAGCAAATTAATAGGCAACCCTTTATTAACAAAGCAATTGTTGCCAAGGCTTATTTCGAAAACCAACAATGGAAAATAAAAATGAAGTGGAGTACTGCGTCCTCGCGCCGTAATGAATGAGGAGTAATTTCTGTTTAAATAAAGAACAATATAATACTCGTTTTGAATAGCAGTGCAATAAGCAAATTGGCGTAACGTCCAATTTGTAGGCGATGGGGTAACTGCAAACACTGCCAAGTCCTTTATGATTATAATTAAACCATCGTTCTCTTTTTCTCCTATTTTAAATATTCATCATTATCAGCCAGCCATTTTATCTTTCGACTGTTATACACGATGCTCTTTTTCGAATGAGTGAATAGTGACGACTGAAGCCGTCAACCATTAGCGGTATATTCAATGAAGAAACCACAAATTTGGTAACAGTAATATAAAATTTCCTTGGAAGTCGCTAGGTAATTTTCTACAATTCCTTTTCAGAACTTCATGTATCAAAGAGAGCTGTTCTTCAAAGCCATCAACACTTCGATCACTTATCAGGTGTAAAAAAATTTCAAAGTGAACGATGATTATCAGGCGACCCATTTGCTTATCTGCCAAACTAAATACTTTATCACATATTATACTATTACACTATGTCCGGTACAAGTGTGGCAGAGAGCACCCAACGCTAAATATCTCTGTCCTTGCAAACCTGAACCACTTATTAAACAGTCATCACTCCCTATACACGTACGCTAAGTATATATGAAGAAATCATGATTAACTGTGACAGGTTCCTTTACAAAGTGAAACATTTTTCCGAACATATTTCTTCGGAAAACGCTCTATACAATTGCCAATTTTTTAGCTAATATCTTTCCGCCCTCGCCATTATAGAAGAATACCAATATGTGGCTTCATACATTATATCATCCAATATATTTGTCGTAAGTTTCATATGTCTGATATGTTTACATTGGAAAATGTAGATTTTGTATGTGCAAGGTGACGGATCTGTATTCAGGGGTCGCTTGCAAAACTGTGCTGCAAATACACGTGGTATTGAACAGCTGTGCTTAAATTATTGTGGTCACTTTAAGCCACGTAGCAGGTAGACATATGAAAACGTGAGGAATCGCATACGAACGTGAACGATAGTGATACACCATCTTAAATAAACTTTATTCGGTTTTGATAACGCTATTTTGACTCTTACCTCAACCCTAAGCGACCGCTTACACTCAGGCGACATAAAAACATCAGGTATTATATAAAGAAATCCAATATGACGCTATGAATGAAAAGAACTTATTTTCATGTCAATTGTTATCTACGACTTAGCTCGCGCTTCAGAGATTCTCTCGGTGAATAAGAGTATCCCGTATCTAAGTCTCGGTAATAAGATATCTTTGCACCAAACTTCGTTATAATCAGCTCCATCGCTTTTTGGGGAACGGGCGAAAAACAAACAAAAAAAAACGTCTCGCCTGCAATCCCCGATGAGGTAAGCAGAAAAATAAAAATAACAATGCCTACAAAGAAACTAAAGATAAAAATTTTCGGCCTTGTTATGAATGTAATGTAAGTATATGAAATATATCATGGCAAATTCGGATTTTATTAATTTTACTATTGCAATAATATTGTACCTACACCAGGAATTACTAATCGTAACTTGTACTATAAAATGTTTTACAAATCATTTGCTAAAGCAATTACTACAAAGAGTAGTAATCCAGTAGGTAAGTATCGGGGCAGATGTGTTTAGGGATTTTCGATAACAATCAACAATTTTAATTCCTCCTTCATTTTAGAACACAACAAAATGAAGTAGAGAATGACAACACTTTTTTTAAATGAACTATTTTATATTTTAAAATTTCACACACACAAATACTTGCCATAGCCAAAATCTCCAAAATTTTAAAATTCCATTTCTTAAAGCTCTGTCCACTAATGTTTGTTTCATCTTGTATTGTTTGTTCCACTTGAATAAAAATAGAAAAGCTTTATTTGTGTAAAAGCCCTCAGAAGAGCAGCCGGGTCAACTGCGAGCCCTTCAAACGAGACGCTTGTTTCCAGACCTGACAGCAATTAGTTCTCATACTCGCGACTGACAATTAGTCACTCTAATTCTGAGTGGATGGATTTAAAAGATAAAAGTAAAAAAAGTTGTATATAATAAAATGATGTAATTTAAAACGTTCAATGAGAAATATATCGTTAATGTATTATACGGTATACAACTAATGACGTAACGTTATGTGTGCATGTATTTTATAATAAAAACTGGCTAAGTAATTATCTGTTCACTTTCAACTACACGACCATATAGACTTTAACTTTCGCTTACTACCTGGCACTTTACACTTTAACCCAAATAAAGTTGAAATTACTTTTAGTTTAGTTGCTGTGGCCAAAGACTAGGCTTGTACGTCTCACTTATCATTGTAAATATAGGTATATAACTACAAGTACAATGTATGGCATTCAAATATAATCATAGCATGAAACAATCAGGCATTCCTAATTAACTTTTATGTTAATAAAGTCAACGTGATTTTCAACACTGTGGGTACTTCAGCGATGATTTTGGGGAAAATATGTGTATATTTGAGAAGGCATAATCTGTTTGTTTTAAAGATATATTCGAAAAGTTACTTTTTCTCTGAGATAGGGCCAAATATTTATCGACTTTTATTATGTAACTTTACCAACAGTCGAGCAATTATGATGCCGTAAATAAGTCAAGAGGGCGAATTATTTAGCTACCCAAGAAGATTCATTATGTGCGGGAATAGAAAGCGATATACGGGCGGCGACAAAACTATTGCTATACTCGTAATGTTGGCAACAGGAAAAAGCCAAATTTATCTGTCCCAGCGACCAACACTCGTCAAATATAGATAACGTGGGTATTTTTCGTGGAAACGAGAAGCGTCAAACAAATGTTCTAATCAGAATAATGATGTAAACGAATCAAAAGGAATCCGTCATTTAATTTCAATAATAAGAAAGCGATGCTCGTGCGCGAGCTCGGATCGTTCGGAACCGTTTAATTTGGACAGAATGATTGGCTCGGGCCCAACCGGGCGCGGCCGCCGACAGACCTCCGACGACGCTATCAGATGCTCGCGGTACATCTATTTTTCTCCGCAAGAATACAAATGTCTTGCCAAATTGTCTTCCATCGAAGTAGTCCAATTTAGAAAGCAATTTCCCAACCAATTCGTTTTGTAAGCGGATCAAGAGGCCAACGGTAAATATCGCTATTAAATCGCTTTCATTGAAATTCGTTTTTGGCGCTGCATGATTTATTCAAATGGCGCGCGCTGAATCGATGGGATTATAAAAACATAACTTTTTCATTCAACCTATCTCGGCGAGCTTGTCTATCCAGTCGGGCGTTTTGAATCAAGTTACAGTATTAGTTTCATTTATTTTTAACATACCAATATAACCAACTAACGGCAAAGCAAGCAAAGATCGTAATAGGCTAAATCCAAACAAACGTTATAAAAGCTTAACGGAATGAAAATAAAATGAAACTGCGAATGGAATGAAACTTTGCGCAGCGATCAAAGGTAATACACGTTTCCATAGCAACGTTTTCTTTTAATCCGGATAATTACGCTTCGCTCATAAACGTAGCGCAAATTGTCATCGAGTTGGCGAACTCGCGGCAGCGAGATGCTCTTATCTGTACGTGAAACGTAATAGGATACGTCAAACAATAACCCAAGATGTTTACGGCAGAAAAATGTTACTTCTCTTTAAATCACATTGTTACGTAACAACAAAAAATGTAACGTTTGTGTTTTTAACAAGAAAAGTTGGACGCTACAAAAAGATCTTAAAATTAGGAATTTTCAATGGATTATTCCGTAGCTGGACATAGCGCTGTTCTAAGGTACGCCACAATAGACGATTCTGGAAACTGTAACTCCTATCTTCGATTCGGTCCGACTATAACAAACTTTAGCTTAGCAAATTTAATACGAGTGCAAGTACCTAATATTATACTGTTACTATTCAACAGAAGTTGTGCACCAGTAGTTCTTCTGTACCGACTCTCGGACAATGCTCTATGTTCAGAAATAATACCAGCTTTGTGTAGAACATGTTCGGAAATACTAGCTTTGTACAGAAGCTAGGGTTATTTCCGAACTGTTACGAACATTTCATTGGTACAAAAGGTTTTGGTATAAAATAATTGTAGTAGGTTTTTTGATTGAGAGACTATTAAGAAAAACCATAGGTATGTATATTAACATATTCCACTGTTGCTTTAAGCCTTACCTATTGATATGTTACATTATTAAAATTTTATTATACATTTTATATTGTTGTTTGATAAATTGCATGTGTCGCAAGAAAATATTGTTAAAATTGTAATCGTAATTAAGATAATAATCATTAATTACAGTCATTTTAAATTGGTGCGTGTCGGGGCGCAGAAAGTCTCGCTTGATATCGGAAAGTCGTGAGAAGAACAAAACCCAGCGCTGGCAGATCGCGGTATGGCGAAAAGCCGTGGTCTGTGATTTACATCCCGCATGCGCGGCGTGGGCATCATGAGCAAAAACCCCATAGAGACAGCCTATGTTCAACAGTGAACTAAAACAGACTGATGATGTTATGATTTAATTTAAATTAAAAATCTGTGTGTCTTAGTGGTGAAACTGAATATACAACATCTGTTTTGGTTCTTTATTCTACAACCCCTGTGCTTCTACAACCCAAAGTGCTCCAATGCTTCGAAGGTATTCATGGCTAATTAACAAGGTATAATACAATTCCATTAGTCTTACATTTTGTGGTACCAATTTAATTAGAGCTTCTTACGTAAAAAGATATGTCCAGGACTGCGACGTAGCGGGCTAAGTTTTGACATAATCAAAACTTTCCCAAGATAGTTATCGCTTCATTTGGGAATTGACCCTCGGACCACACATTCATTTGTGCTCTCCTATCTTGTTCGGCATTTGATAAAAGGGACTTAATTAAAACTTTATACAACTGTTTGTTCAATGACGTCCATATGTGCGAGTCGTACCGAATTTTGTCACATCGGACTCCATTTTCTTGATTAGCTTTTGCGAGGGTTGAGTTGGGTTTGAGCAACGTAATTGATAAAATCAGATGTGAATCTTGAATATGTAAGCTACAAAGAGTCATTCATACGTACAAATATATTCATATATATACTCGTGCATAACCAAACATATAAAATTCCAAAAAATAAGATCTAGATTTGGTGCGTACCTAATATTTATTATGAATGTAAATTTAGTATGTAGTGCTCATTTTAAATCAAATAGCGGCCAAGTAAATTTTATTAGACATAAAAAACACCGAAAGTCCTTTGTATTCCGAGCCCACTTTTTGTCTTTCGAACCTGTCAAAACAGATAAAACTCGAAAATTAAATTTTGTTTTACATAATCACGTTATTGTAGTTCCGTACGTGCGGCCTTGTCGTCGACATCGGAGCCTGTAAATATACTTTGCGCGATCGAAGTTTGATTCGATATCCGAGCGAGCAGCGAGCTAGCCATCGCACGTTGCCAAAGCAAACTCGCGCGACGTGAGGTACATACACACCAAGACCCGCGCCTAACCCGCCCAGGGACATATTGCTCACGTATTTTCCCCGACTGATTTTGTTATCTCGCAGTCGCATTTAATTTTCTGCCAGCTAATAGGTGTAAGCCGTCCAATGTCGATTTAACAGTGTAGAAAATTTCGCCTTGCTCCATTAGATTCGCGCGCTGTTGATTGATTAAATGTCGGTGTTCATGTTTCGGTTTCAATTACGGTCTCTGTACAATGATATTAAACTTTATTGTTATCAGCGATTATTTCGAATGGTCTCAATCTGATTATGTAACCTTCACCTTCAACCTTCATCCAACCTTCTCACAATTAATATGTTTACGCGTAAATCTTATCCACTCCGACATGTTCTATAAAGATATACCATAGGCTTTTTAGCTAAAACCACGCAACGTGTTACCAATGATTACTCACCAAAACCGGCACACATATGTGAAAAAGAGATGAATGTAGAAGACGCACGGCAGATTGCAAGGATAGATATTTAGCATTCCGGGCTCCCTGTCTACTCCATGAGGGACCCGGCTTGAAGATATGGATGTAGTACGTATTGTCACTAAGCTTTCAAATGATAAATAAAATGGGCAGTGTGCATTGCACTAGCAGGACGCACGTACCACCATGTGCCGTGTGTACACAATTAGCCCCAAGTTGGCTCGTTAACCGGTAGCCGTGTTTTTCCCCGACATGAATTACGCTAACCGTTATGCCGGCGGCAGTTAGGTCAATTGAGGTGGTCATTAAAGGATAGCGTTTGGCATCACTCCAATCAAATCTATCATCGGACGCCTCGTTAAACACCTACACTTGGGTTTAGGTGCTCGAGATTTAATTTGTGTTGCAACCGCTCTTTGGAAATTTACAATTAGGTACTAGCCTAACTAGCTTCACAATCGCTATTCTTGTAAATGTCTGAAAAAATCTTTAAGACCTCAATCTAAATGACCGTAAGTGATGGTTTCATTGTAAATGTTACATTATTAAAATATTAGCAACGGATGTTAAACACCCTAATGTGGTGTAACCTTTAGTGCGTAATTCAAATTTATTGTAACCGTAACAATCTCTCCGTGCACATTTTCACTGAAAACATGATAGAAATGTAACGGTAAAATAAAAGTCACTTAATTTGACTTGATTTAGAGCCAGGTTTTACAAACTTTTCGGTATAGATAAGGTTATAAATAATTAAAAGTTTTCTTCGCGAGCTTATACTGTAAGAGGCTGCAGTGAATATTTCGCTGGACGCGATCAAGTTTTTTTTTTTTTCAATTTATGAGCATCTGCATAGCACCGCTTTAGCAAATAATAATAATATAATTTTATTTCAAGAAACCCAGTCTCATATTTCTTAATATTACGGGACCTATTAACTAAGCTAGCACTTATTATAAACTTATTTCTAAAATCAATTCAGTTATTTGAGTGATCGCTGGGCCATTCTACTAGACACTGCTCTCCAATGACATACATACCTACAATCTGGCTTGCTGGCATCCTTAGGAATGAGGGAATAGAAAGCTTTTTGATGACAAACACTTGATAATTATTAAGTTAATTAAATCTAGATTTTTCTATTAATAATTAATATCGCAAAATTGTTTATTTCAAGCACATTTATTAAGGCAGATGGTGAACGACACCAAGACTTCCATACATACTTTCAGCAGTTGCGTTGTATATGCAGTCGGAAGTTATTGTATTGGTGTTAGAATATAACGTAAGTGTAAAACAAATTGAAGTTCTAATATAATTATATTAATTTTTTACCTCGTATGTGGGCGTCCTTGACGTCAACTCTATAACATATGTATGTATATATTTTGTTACTGACGCCTCTAACAATTCACATTTGGGTTTCAATAAGAGGATAAAACATTATAACAAATCATTACTCCAGCACTTCATTATTCGAAGTCATCTCAATCAGTTGTAATACGACTTGAAAGTGATTGGAGAAACACAAGAGAACGCGGGGCCCCCTTTTTAAAATATACTCTGTTCGCAGTGAATAGGCGCTGAGATTAAAACCCAATGGTCTAGCGTTCCATCGTCACGGACAGTATTACGACTCCTCGGTTCCACTCCACTACTCCCACATAATAGACCAAAGAAACAATAATGAAACGGGAGGTCGCTATTGTTGGGGGTTAAATTACGCCTGCTTTGGCGAGTTCTGGCTAAATTATCGCATCCTTGCTACCAACTACACTATACTATATTTAGTTCTGCACTTTATTTTCAATTCAAC
>DWME01005986.1:0-14226 GCA_018244795.1 Parelbella ahira ahira | reverse complement strand
TTTAGAGACTATTTCCAATCTATTATCTTATTTCACAATCAGTTTTACACTTGTATCTGTGTAGTGAACATAGATTACTACTAAATTTAGGTGATTATAGAAAGCACACTTACTTCCAGTGCTTAGTGGTTTTGGAATAATTGGTGATATTGGAGTCGTTTTTCTCTGAATTGAGAATGCTCGGAGTCTTTTCTTAGCATTCTCTACACCTTTAGATGACACAGATATTGATGAGTCCTGTTTCTTTAATGTATTTGTAAACTGTAAAGGAAACAAAATCTATTACTAACATGGAAAAGGCAATGATTCAAAAAAGGCAATTTATCTATAATCCTCAAAGAGGTACACAGAGAGTATTAGTATTAGTATCTTCTAAGTATCACCAGATTTCTTTATTTCTCATGATGTTTTCCTTCACTATTAGCAAGTGATATTTAAACGTAAAACACACATTTTGTAAAGAGGTGCACTGCATGGATTTGAACCCAACACCGCCAGACTGAGAGGGTTAACTCTTAACCACTCTAGGCTATCACTGCTGTTTATGCAATGATACGATGCTTTAGCAATGATAAAGTGCATTAGATTTTGAAAATATGGCAGTAAAACATTTAATATCTAATACCCTTTCATAAGTCTTTAAAACACTTGGACAGTGGATGGCATTTAACATAGAGTGTATTCAGATTTACACTACATTCAAGTACTATGATGGTGATATTTAAATGTTTATTTAATTGATGATGTCACTAACTCCAACTTAGCAAGGCACTCGGGACATCACTACATAATGTACTACATGGCATCATGAAACGAAGAGCGGACGAACTGGCAAGACACTATTAAGAGAGTACTGACACAAAGGTGCCTCAATCCTCTGTATTGACAGAATGAGTCACAAAGAAGAAGAATTGAGTGACAGCACAACAGAGTCTGTCTCAATATAATATATAATCTCTATTATTTTCATTGACATCAAGATTATTATTTTACTTATTGTTGTGATAAAGATTGAGCAGACAATGAATAAATCGTTTATTCATATTCAATCATGACATTGAGCAGAGAGAGAGAACATATAAAAACAAAAGCTGACAAATGGTAATGGTGCTGATATATAAATATGTTACGTATACAATTCCACCAATAGGGTTGAAATTTCATATGATATGAGTTATTGTCACTCCATACTGATATCAACAGATATCACACAAATCTTGGCCACCATGGATGTTACATCCTCTTCAGAGTCCATTTACACCTCATTTCATCAGCCTTGTTGGTCATGTGGTTACAAGCATGACTACTAATGAAAAGGTTCTAGATTCAATTCCTGGTTTGGACACTAATGGGTTGAGCAAACATGAGATTTCTAGTAGTGGCTCAAACTCTGAATATGTGCCCAGTATATGGCAATAGGGCAATCAAACCCTATTCCATGGTGGAAATTAAATGGTAACCCATAGGAGTATACAACACCCTACCCCTTTGGAGATTACAGATGTGATATATTTCTTTCTTTAGGACTATCATCAGCATCAACACTTTTGTTGTTTTCCTATTACGTGCAAATCACCTTACAGTATAATAAGGGTTAAAGCCGTCATCTGCTATGCTAGTCAAGTGCCACCTGATATGCATGAACACAATTACCACGGATTATAATAGCCCACCTTTACCAATGTCACTGAATACAAAGTTATTTCATGGACATATATAAGTGAAACCTGTTCTTTAATCTTCTTTTACCTGATACAAGCAAAATTATAATGAATAGTGATTAAAAAACACTACATTAATATAATGACTACATGTTTTTGCATAAAATAAAAATTCATAATGGAATATGGTATCTAATTACTTGTTTTCTTGTGTAAAAAAATTGCATATTACAATAAATACACAACACAAAAAAACAGACAGATTCACAAACCCTTCTACATGAATACACTTTGATGTTCACCTGCAGGCCTGACCTAACCTAGCTAATGTACCCACTATAAGATCAGAATATATTGTGAATAAAATGTATATGTTTATATCATAGCAGGACTGTTGTATTTCACATCAAAATGTACTTTCCACTTCTTTAATAATTTTCAAAATCTTAAAGTGGTATTTGTTTTCACATGCACAGTTCAAATAAATTCTTTATAGGTTTTACACGTTTATAAAGAGCGAAAGTTATTAACTGACTCAACAGTTGTTTTAGAATTCAGATATTCCTGTGGACCTCGGACTTGCACAGGCGCATAACTCGTCAATTCGACACCGTGTATTTGAATTAACGTTTATCAATCGGTATATAAATTTATAGGCTGTTTAATACTATACATAACTAATAACCTACCATTGGCGGCGAAGTACCCGGAGGCAACGGCTCTCCGTTATTTGAGCTGCTACTGCCATTTTCATCCATTATTATTCGAATGAAGTTAGTCCTCTTTCCAATAACACTTTGTTATTCTAATATTAGTATACAGTTACATTTTAATCAATATCAATGTAAAATACGGTTCTAACATTGGTAAACATGTAAGGCACACTAAATAAGTAATAAAACACATCAACATTCAGTTGTAAACGGTGCACCGTAATGTACAAACGAAATAAACACTCAGCCCAAATATGACTTACGTGACGTAAAGTGACAAAACATTAATACAAGTCACAAGCACAAGTGTATCAGGACTGTGACATTTCGTACTTGGTACTAGAGGTGGACTGTGTCATTATAAACATTAAAATCACTCGATTTCTCTAATTATTATTGAGTTTATTATTGAAATATTACAAACTAGTGGGAGGTAAAATTTATACGAAATGGCTATTTCACTCATTATTGCCATTATCTGCAGTTTGTTGTTGCATATTTTTGTCACCTTCAAGTACCTACATTTTTGTAAAGAACGTTGGCGATACAGTAATGTTAGTGTTAGGGTACAAAAGGATCCGAATAAAATGCTACTGATATACAAGAATAATTTTATTGCCTTTACAACAAAGCACATTTTCTAAAACAGGGTCCAATACAATTTAGATTTATAGAATCATAGCAGAGTAGGTCTTGTGGGCACCTTTCTTATTAGATCTTTACTTAGCTGCCCATTGTGGTGGTGTCATATCCTATATGTAAACAATTCGCTATAACCAAAATTTAATTAGACTGGTAATTATGTCCAGATCATTGTCTAGCTTCGGCCTGCAAAGTTACCAACGCAGCATTTATTTCTATGATTATGCAACATAGCAATGTGGGGCGTGGGCAACATTGTATTGTCTCTATTCGAATGACAGACGGAGATTAAAATATGAGAGAATTCATTTATATTATTTAATTCATATGGATTGTAGTATTTTTTAATTATCAACAACGACGAACGATGTAACATCATGCCTGTAATTCCCGAAGGGATAGGCTTCTTCTTCTTCGTCATGCTCTTCATTGCTGAAGGTCGTGCCTGTTCTGATAAGCCGCGGTGAAGGATTGGATAAGCCGTTTCCATTCCGCCCTGTCTTCCGCCTATCTCAAGGCATCAGTGGCAGGAAGTCCCGTGATCTCCTTCACGGTGTCAGACCAGCGGGTAGGTAGTCGGCCTCTAGGTCTTCTCCCGTCTACTTTGCAGACAACAACCATTTTATCGATACTGTCTGGTTTTCTGCGAGCTATGTGGCCAAAGTAAGAGAGTATTCGTTGGTAGCAGATGGTGGAGTCTAGTTTTAATTTTAAGCTGGCCTAGAATTGAAACATTGGTTCTTTTTGCTGTCCATGGTATTCACAACATTCTTAGGTAGGCAGAGGAGTGTAATACACTCCCACATTTCATCAGTTACATATAATTCCCATGAAATAGGTGGTGAGCCTATTGCTATATACAGGGCACAGATCCAGACTTCAAGTCACTATTAGAAATTCTAAATTAGAATAATTGAAAAGTACCGGACCCAGGGATTTGAACCCTGGGCCTCCCGATCGACAGTCGAGCTTGTAACCATTCAACCAACAAGGCAGTTAAATAAACACTAGTCTAATATTTCATTTTATCCAATTAAAATTTATTTTTTCTAAAGACAACAGGATAATAATAATAACAGGTTAATTGAATTTATCAAAACTATAACTTTCAGGTAGCTATTTTCCTTAGTGAGAAACAGGATTGTTTTAACAAAAAAACATCTTAACATTGTATAAGTCGTACATTTGTTATATTAATTTTAATATGTTATCTATAGATATTTATATTTTGTATAGAGAAATAATTTTTATATCTGGACGCCAGATCCCTTATGAGCTAAGCAGAGAGCAATGAGTACCAAATATCTGTGTCCTTACAAATCTGCCGAGCTTCTTAGACACATTCATTAATATGTACATGCCAGATTTGAAGATTTAGAGAAACATAATTACAATTTCAAGTCCTTCATATAGGGATCTATATTTTTAATCATCACATTCATAACTTCATGTACAATTTTCGACCAACTTTTTCAATTGCTGGCATTACCTCATCAAGTTTGACATATCACTGGTTAGCACCACATATAGCTCTTTATCTGAAAAAAAACCACAACAATTAATTGATGATTAACACTTATGTGCAGATGGTAACTGATTGTCAGTACAATCAAACACAAGAGCCATTTACATGAAACAAGTATCCAATAAAATATCTTTCACTTGTCCTTTAAAAATTCCTGTTATTACCTAATTCACAATGTGACAGATGATAAATGTAGAGTTTTATTGACTTCAGTAGACTGAAATGCAGAATAATACCTCAAATGTTCCACTTATGTTACATTATTTGAAACATTTGAATATAATGTTAAGATATTTTATGCTTTACACCATTTTCGATTATAATACCTCTGTGTTATAACAGAAAAACAGTACTAACAAGTAACAATAGAACATTGTTTTAGGAAATCTAGGTCTAACTGTGAAACGATAATATTCAATAACGGACACAAAAACACTGTAATGTCTGGTGTTAATCTAAATAAATAATTGTTAGTTTACTCATAATAAATAATCTAGTAGAACATTTATGTTACATACACATTTATATATAACATCAGAAATAAGGCGATCCGACAGAGAACCAAAGTTATCGACATAGCCCAAAGGATTAGCAAGCTGAAGAGGCAGTGGGCTGGTCACATTTGTTGCAGAACCGACAGCCACTGGAGAACATGTATTCTGGAGTGAAGACTGTGACTTGGCAAACATAATGTAAGACACCCACCCTCCAGCTAGGTGGAGTGACAATATATGTAAAGTGGCTGGCAGTGGTTGGATGCGAAGAGCTGAACATCAAGCTCAGTGGCGGCCATTGGAGAGACCTATGTCCAGCAGTGAACGGGAGTAGGCTGTTAATGATGACACATATATACACCATATTTCCAATTTTATTACATAGAATACCTTGTAATGGTTTATGCTGCACTGTTGTCTCTCTTTTAATAACCTTTACATTGTCAACATCAGCAAAGGCCAATTCTTGAATTTCATGAGTATTGTGGGAATCTTCTGTTTTCTTGTAATTATCACTTGTTACTTCTGTTCTCAATCTCTTGCTTGGTTTATTACTTTCTGCAGGCCTCTTCTTGGGAATATCAGCTTGTGTGGTCTGCTTGTTGTCTGATTTACAAGAGATTTTTAATACTCTGGCCACCTCATTTCGTAGTTTTCTTTTCACATCATCAGTTAAGTCAACACCACTATCATATTCCTTTGTGTACTTAGTGATGGGTTCATCATCACTTGATAAGTAATGGTTACTATCATTCTCACTGTTACTGTTCATACAGCCTGGAGTATCTTGTTCTGAACTTACTATGTCATGCCATTTTGTTATCAAGTTATCTACCTTTTTCTGTAATATTTGAATGGAAACATATATTTTTACTCTATAAAAATAAATAATAAGTGACATAATTTAACTTCTAGCTAGGGATTAGGGGCTAGGGAGCTACTATGTAGACTTCAAAGATTGGTAATGTCAATTAGATCATGCCTATACCTGAAAGTGGAGTTTTGAAGTCACATTTTCATTCCTAAGATCCCTATAGTTTACACAGTTTATTAAGGAAGATATTGCTCTTTTCTTTAACTATAACTTCAAAAAGTTTGGTGGTCATAGAGGTTACATTAAAGGTTGTTTTAGCATACCTAATTCATGATGCAAATGAGCTTGATTTATGATTACAACAAAGTATGTATTCCTAATAATGACAATCGCTTACAAATAAGGATAACCTTCTGGTTATTAAGTAAAATTTGCTACTTTTAGAGTGACTCAAACTTATTTAAAATTTCATAGTTACTATTATTCATTTCTGACTGAATACTAAGTTGCATCTGTATTAAAAAACTAATTTAAAAAGATTAATCCTAGAAAACTCTTCTATAGATAGCTCTGAACTAGATCTGATCTCAATGATTATTTGATAAAATTACTTTAGGTGTCCATGAACAATATGTTCAAAGTGTGTACAAAGTGTGTGTGTAAAATGTACTTACAAATTTTATTGGCTTTGGGATCCGCAGCATAATATGGTCAGGGTGGACTTCATGCATTTCACATTTCTGACACAGGTCATAATCATGGCACACAATACATTTATATCTGAACCCAATTATAGAGTCTGAGCAACCATTACATACAACTCCATTGTGCTTTTCTGGTTCTGTATCATGATTTTCTGAAACATAAAACAATTTTTTATATTAAGTGTACAGGTTTAAGAATACTTTACAGAAGTATTATTATGAAATTAATTAATTCAATGTTAGAATATAATTTGCATATTACTAAAATATGTTAGATTACAAGGAGAATTAACAATTCTCCTTGTAATCATAATCCTTTGTTCTCTTTTAACAAAAGTTTTTCATACTTATTAAATGCTTCGTTCCAAGCATAGCAATTGGTTCATGTGTGACTTTGGTTAGAAATGTAGTGCTTGAAATCTTAATGACTACTAATCCAAGTAAAAGAAAAATACCATGAATTGAAGATCCTGGCAAGCATAAAGATGGTACAGCATCAGGGCTCAAATGTTTCTTCTTAATTTGTGATGGTGGGAAGTGACGAGAGCAGAACCTAGTGGAGCTAGATAGAGCCTTCTCCAGCAAGTCCTCTCGCCCTGCCGCCCGTAGCCACTGCTCCTGACTGCCAAATCAAATAAAACTAAAAATAAGTAATTGAATGCCTTGTTGGTGTAATGGTTGCAAACGCAACTGACGATCAGGAGGCTCTCGATTCAAATCCTGTGTCAGTTAGTATTGGATTTTTCTAATTTAGAATTTCTAGTAGTTAGTGACTCATTATATAGATATGTGCTTGGTGTATGGCAATAGGCTCACTACCTTTTCCATGGGACCTAAATGTAACTGGTGAAACGTGGGAGTGTACTACATTGCTCTAGCTACCTCTTCAGGGATTATAAGTGTGATGTTACGTAAAAAATAAGTAACACACTTTATGTTACCATGCTCTACTGCTCCAGATAGTTTTTTACCTCTACATATTTATCGAATAAGGGATAACATTTCATTTATATTATATTTTCCATCATCATCATCATCAGCCTATCTCAGTCCACTGCTGGACATACGCCTCCACGAATGAGCGCCATCGCGCCAGGGCGCTATGGCGCCCTGGCGCAAGCCGAGGACAGGTCCTCGGCTTGTCGCATCCAGCATCTGCTTGCAGCCTTTCGCAGATCGTCATCCCAACGGGCCGGAAGGCGTCCTACACTACGTTTGCTGAGCCGCGGTCTCCAATCCAGAACAACTCGCCTACTCCACATGTTTTCGGTTCTTCGGCAGATATGTCCAGCCCATTGCCACTTCAGCGAGCTAATCCTTTGAACTATGTCGGTGACTTTGGTTCTCTGTCGGATAGTATCATATCTGATCCTATCCTTCAAAGCAACCCGAAGCATATTTTCCAAGCAGTTGCATATTATGGAATAATTAGTTAAGTACGAATGCTATATCTTTAGCCGTTTTTATATCTCACCGATCATTTCCTTTGGGAAGACTGTAATAATTTAAATGCTTATTAACTCTGCTATTTCGGCCACAACCGTATACACAACAGTAATTAACCATTTCTACTGTTTAATACACTCTAATCAAAAACATGCACTGACCAGTGTAACGTGACAACCGGCAGTGACGGAAAACGGAATTTTTTCTAAGCCAAGATTTTCAGGTGCGGAAAGTAAGTTTTCGATTATTAGATAGGTAGGTACATACATTATAATATTTTCTTTGGCTTTATTTAAAACGTCAAAGAGTTCGTACTTTATCTCAAACTAGCAGTATTCCACTAGATTTATTATCCCTAAGCAACTCAATCGATTCGACTCGAATCGAGTAGGTATTATTTTATGCTGAAGACATTTGAGTTTATTTTCATTACGGTATCGGGAACCTGTCTCATTCTAATAACATTAGGTTTTATCATTTGAATTTATTTAATCCTCTTGAGGTATATTATAAAGTAGTACATTTTTGTATACATACATATAATATGATATATGTGTACGTACAAATTAATAGTAATGACAAAGCCGTGCTTCTTAGTTATATATTTCATTCATAGTTTTACATAGAGCTGAAAAATTTTGCTGAAGGTTTAAAAATAAAACAAACAGTAATTATTTGTAGATATTTATTGAAAAGAAAATCAGTCTTGTAAAAAATTAAAGAAGATTTCACGTTTTGGCTCTCACACTGGTGACAAAGAAAATGAATAAAATCAGTTTACCGTTAAATCTCTGAGTTTAGTTTCAATGAGATTATGCGTTACACGTTTGATCAGTTCCTGCTGAATTGTCCTTTGCTTCTTTTCGAATTGGTCCAGTTTGAGTGATGCGTACTACTCTCTCACCTTTAGCATCCACTTCCTTTCTGGGAGCAGTTACAGTTAAAATACCGTCGCTGGATAGCTCCGAAACAACATCATCAGACTTCGCACCCTCAGGCAAGGCATAACGTCTTATCAGCTTTCGAGAAACAAATCCATGCTCGTCCTGTTTCTCCTCGTGATTAGCTTCAATAACTACATACCCGTCAGATGTCTTTACGTTAATTTCATCAGGCGAAAAGTGTTGAACGTCTAGGTTGATTTGGAATTTATCCTTGTCTGTTTTAATAGTGGATCCTAAGTCCCTTGCCAGCGATTCAAAGTGTCTCCAGGGTCTGTAGTAGTCACGGAAGATGAAGGGAGACATTATGTTGGTCAATAAGTCGTTATGGTCCAACTCCAGACCGAAGTCTTGATCAACTAACCGGTTGCCTCCTCGTTCTTGCGGACACTTCTCTCCATTGATTCCATTGGCAATGATTAACAGCGTAGTGAATGATAGGAATAATTTCGGCATTTTTATATTCAATACGTATTGTACACAGTAATCCAGTACTTTGTACTAAAAATTTAAAAATTGCACAAATCCTTTAGCGCAGTGTTTCCGTCACGATAGCTTTTAAATAAAATACGCGTGGTTCGCCCTTCAATGACTTTATATACCAAACCTGCCATCTAGTGAGGGATAGAGAGTTCTGGAATGTACTAACGCAACTTGTCTTACGTGTTCGTTATCGTGCCAAAATGTAATTGGGCCACGTAAATACTCTTTAATACCTTTTAATTTTATTATATCTGCTTAAGCAGATAACACGAAAGTTATTATCTTTGTTGATTATTAAAATGGACGTTATCAAAATACTTAAAATTGAAGTAAATTGAAATTAAGCCTTTAATGCCATCTTTCGGCGAGTAGTATGAACTTTGATATTATTGTCCTGTGTTTGGCATTGATAAGCTAACCGTGCATGCTCTCGAATATTCCAGACTCGGAACTATCCAGAAGTAAAAATGTTTTATGAAATTATAATACTAATGGTGCAGTAATATATAACACAGTGCGTCGAAAACTTTGATTTAATATTATTATACATTTCTATTTTGTTTGTTTTATACATGATTTCTGAATTTCATATTTCTTTAACTTTTCTCTTAAATAGAAGTATATATAGATACCTTCTTAGAATAAAAATGAATATACACTCGACTTTAATAGCAATGCTACAACTATTTCTAATGCAAAATTCTAATGCAACGCTTGATCTGCTGTATCTCAGCATTAGTAATATTAATATAATGAAGATTAGCATTGGCAGCAACCTATCACTGGACGAAGTCATTTAGAGAACTGATGGACCTCAAGTGGAGCTTTAGTGTAATTTCAATCTAACGTTAGAAATATAAACGGTATTGATTATTTGAAGTTAGATGATTTACAAACCCGTTTGCTATTTCTGTAGGAGCGCCATATCTACTTTTATGTGCATCTGCCCCTGCTACGCACACTGCTCCGCCTGTAGGGTGGCTGGGTAAGCAGGAGGATGGGACGATCAATAATGTATCAGTGCATCTGGGCGTCATATTATTAATATTAGAGAATTGGTACTGCTTACAATGTTCTTCACATTAGATATTTTACTATTGTTTATATTTGTTGTTATTATTATTATTTGAATATTATAGGTATTAAAGTTCAAGTCTAAAAGTCATTGCAAATAATTTTATGTTAGTGAATCGGCATATATTAGAAAAAAATATGTTCTCCCATAATATATATGGCATATGCCCAAATGGTTCTACAGTTTGCTCTTGAAGGGAAAACTTAAATAACTTGGGACTGGTCTGGAAGCTATAAATTCCGGGTTTTTTGGAGAAAGACTATCGTGATGATATAGTTCCTCGTCTCCTAATATTGTTTACTCTTTAATATACATGTACGATTTTAAACCGTGTTTAATGTGTGTTTAAGCGATTAGCATTTCGTGTATTCCGTAATTTTAAACTTATTTACTAACTTACCCAGTTATTCCGATAGCTCGACGACACACATATCTTGGCCTCCGACCGATGTGCATTTTGTATGAATTATTGTTGCGCTCATATTTTTGATAAAAAATACTATCGCGATTCATGTCTCCGTCATCCAGTTGTTATGACCCTGTTTATGCATATTTGATAACGTAAAATCACGCCTGTAATCCCTGAAGGGGTAGGCAGAGGAGCGTGCTACTCTCCCACGTGTTGCCAATTTTATCTACGTTTACGTCCAACCACATTAAATAAAGTGTCATATACCTATAAAGAACGGAACGTAAATTAAAATCAATGCTGTAATAATACAAATAGTTAATAATTAAACGAATAGCTGTCCAATGTCCACCAGTGGACTGAGACAGGTTGATGATGATGATCAGACTACCCCAATAATAAGGTGGGAGACAATACAATACAATATAAAAATACTTTATTGCACAACACTTAAATTAAAAACAATAAAAAGAATACAAGATCGCAAAGTAGGTAACAATGGGCAGTTTTATCGTTTAAAAACGATCTCTTCCGGACAACCAACATTTAGAATGAGATTAGAGAAAAAAACATGGGAGCATCACCTATGGAATTTATAACATACTGATGAAACATGAGAGTATATTACACCTATCAGCATTTATGCCGTCGGGGAAATACATGCTAGATGTAATATTATTATCATGTTAACGTTAAAACGTTCAGCTATAATAGACGACAGTACGAAATGTTATTATATCTAACTACATCAGCGCTCTCCGCTAGGCTTCCCCATTTCAATTTTCTCCCCCATCAATCGATACGTCGGGACGCAGCTCGGGCGGCTATTTAGGTGACCTTTAATTTAATATTGTTGTGGATAAATTGTATGGATAAGGAATGTACAATTAATTGGCTATAGAATTGTATTGCTTATTAAGCGTAATCTTAGAATTATATCGGCTAGTCAAGTGTTCGTTTAATAGCATATAGGTGTAATGATTTTAATTAACGCAGAAGAGCAAGTTTTTAGGGACGATGAAAGGTGAGAATTAGTTACTGCCTACCCCTATGAGACAACGGTCTAACATTATATATGTATATGTTATGTTATTTTATCTTAGGGCATGTTTGTGTCGGCACGGCAAGTCGTCGGAATGCTTATCTTTTTCTTATTTTTGTGATTGGTAAATAAGAGTTCCTGGGTCCGAGTCCCGGGACGAGCAGACGTATTAGGTTTTTCTATTTTGAAATTCGCAGAAATAAGTCGGTGTCCAGATTTGTGCTCGGTGGATAAGAATAGACTCACCTTCTATTTCGTAGTGGAATGTATAACATAATTTGTAAATCGTGGAAGTGTATTGTACTTATTTTACAGTTAATTGGTTTAGTATGTTCAAGTTTTAAATAAAATTTACACTCAATGTAGCTACAATTGCCCTTAAACACTTAATATAAAAACGCAGTTTCGCTGTTTTATCCTAAAACGAAGTTTGGCGGTTGTGATGCAGTTAAACTTTCTAGGTTTTTGCGACAATGTGT
The DNA here is from genome assembly GCA_018244795.1 of Parelbella ahira ahira. Taxonomy (NCBI): domain Eukaryota; kingdom Metazoa; phylum Arthropoda; class Insecta; order Lepidoptera; family Hesperiidae; genus Parelbella; species Parelbella ahira. The sequence continues at coordinate 1,798 of DWME01005986.1, read as the reverse complement.
AGAAAGAACTGTTATGTAAAAGTCAAGATGTCTTCCGGCCTATGTCCATTACTCGACATAGGCCTTCCCGAATCCAGCAGTTTCCTCCTATCTTCTTTAGGTCGTCAGACCTTTTGGTGGGAGGACGATCGACGCTCCTTTTACCGAGACCTTTCGATGCCCTTTCTACCCTATCGGTTGTCGGTCACTCGAGCGATGTGGTCTGCCCATTGCCACTTCAACTTATTAATTTTGAGAGCTATGTCGGTGACCTTGGTTCGTCTGCGGATTTCTAAGAGCATATGAATGGGATCCTAAGTGCCTTTTCTTAAAAAGCTAAACAGTTCCTATAAATTATTATTTCTTCTTATAAATATTGAACATAAAATGTAACATCACGCCTGTAATCCCCGAAGGAGTAGGCAGAGGAGTGCAGTACACCCCCACGTATATATTGAATATCATATGATTATATAATTTATCAAAGGTATTTTTGTCACATAGCTAGATCTCACTTAAATCTTTTTGAAAATTAATGATTTATTCTCAGTTTCCGCTATTGACGAAAAATGGATAAAAAAGTTAATCAAATGTCTTCGTGGAAAACTGTTTAAAAAAATTTACAATTCAATACTGCCATCTGTTCGTAACTTTATAATAATATAATCGGGCAGATGCGCCATCTATTGGCATAAGTAAGTAAACCTTCTTTCACCCAATTGAATCTTAAACTGTTTCGCTATTAATTGTGCTCGTGCTTGTATTAAATGTTCTACCCATAGATAATGATGTTTTACAATGAAACCTAAACATGGTATTTTTTTGAATATCATATTATGTATTTCTATTCGGTTTTTCATTATGATAATAGGCGAGAAATTATACTAGTCAATTAATATTATATTGGTTCATATTATTCCCGCGTACACTTGCCTTATGATAGCCATTTCCCATGAAACGTTCATTCAAGCACACCAAGAAACAGTAGTCGATAGGATAGGTCCAGGACATAGAACTGAATGTTGGCTTTTTTGAACCTGCAGAAAGTTACATGGAGATGCCCTCACAAAGACCCAAGGACGGACATACCCAAGTCCGTAACACACTATTTGTAATAAGGATAATGTGATACAGGGTAATGATAAATAGAAAAAAACAATTAGCTAAAATATCACAGGATTGTTATTATGTATACTACTATTGTATTTTTAAATTTTGACTCAACATTGAACATAGATACTCAAACATACAAAAATATACGTTAAAATCTGAGATGTTCTATTCGTGAGCATATCGTAATCTGAAAGCTTAGCGAAGTCTTTCTCTACCTGTTAAACGGCTGCTTTGTCAACCAAGCAGTCACATTATAACTACAGTTGCCTCAGGCGTTTCGAACTGATCGAATTTCTCAATTTTGGTCTGATCCACATGAGACAATGTTTCACAGATGCATTGTGAAAGACGTGACATATAATTTTCATAAGTATTGATACAATTTTTTATTATTATTTAAGATATAGTCGGTATTTTAAATAATTAAATTTTATGAAAATGTTTACCTATGTTTTCAAATATGATACTAACTGCCAAGGTATTCAATTGAAATTTCAATTACCTGCCTCGTTGGTGGAGCGATTGCAAGCGCGACTGCCGACCGAGAGGTCCTGGGTTCAATCCCGGGTCGGGTACTATTGGATTTTTCTAATTTAGAATTTCTAGTAGTAACTCGGAGTCTGGATCAGGGCCCGGTGTATGGCAATAGGCTCACCCCCTATTCCATGGGACTTAAAACGTAACTGGTGAAACGTGGGGGTGTAGT
>DWME01005985.1:0-14227 GCA_018244795.1 Parelbella ahira ahira | reverse complement strand
ATTTATTAGTCGGGGCCCTCTGTCTACCCCGTAAGTGACCGTGCGTAATAATAATAAATAACAATAACATATGTTTTTAATCAGCATTCAATAAAAGCTAGGTAGCCTCTATAAGTTAACTTACCATTTGTATGTACATATATCTTTTACCTGCAGTTCTCTGATATGGTACGCAGAAAAGTAAAATTTATTCCTAATGAAAATTATACATAGTATCTATCAAGCGTTACATTGCAAAAGTCAAATATCACAGTATCGGAATATTGCAAAATAAAACATGACTCATAGATCACTTGGTCTATATAAGGTTGGTATATATCAGCGAATTGAATTGAATGTAAATCCGTGTAAATTCCATGAAATTTTCATTATATTTTTCAAGCTAGTTCTATATCGAATTTGAACAAAACCGACTCAGCAGTTCTCGGGTGAAAACGTAAGAGGTACGATCGGTTTTTTTCCCTGTATAAAATAATATGAATACTTTCTAAATATTATACACAAAATTTTAGAGTTATAATATTAAACAATTTATGTATGTTGTGTTCTTCTGTAAATATGAGTACACGTAACATCACGTCTGTAATCCCCGAAGGAGTAGGCAGAAGAGTGTTGTACACTTCCACATTTCACCAGTTACGCTTAAGTCACGTGGAACAGTTGGTGGGATTTGAACCCAGGACCTCTCGATTGGCAGTTGCGCTTAAAACCACTCGACCAACGAGGCAGTCAAGTATGAGTACCTACACGGTCTTCATATTCAAATATATGTAATTTATTATACCTCTCACGGATTATCTGTGTAAAACAACATAAAAATTTATAAATAAGTGAATAGATGGATAGAAGAAAATAATGTTTGAATAAATGTATAAATAGACAATTAATAAAGAACAAATAAATTAATGAATGAGTGAACGAATAAATGAACCAATTAGTGAATGAATGAATGAGTAAAATTAATTAAATAATCATGTTTAACGTAAACATTGTTTAAATGGAATTACTTTAAAAAAAGCACAGACTGCGGGGCAATTAAACTGACCGCATAATTTAATTCGGTTTAAAGTTATTAGTGTGTAATATTCGTTAGAGCGAATGACATGTGAATTATGGCGTCATAAACGTAAATTATATCACAGATGAACAATTTAACAAATTTATTTATTCCTAATTTATAAATTTTACTACGTATTTACAGAGTGTATATTTAATAATAATAACACAAAATGTAAACATCCTTTACGTACTCTACAACAGAACAGACTTTTGGACGTTGTGTTATATTCAATGTATGTACTCGTAGAATAACATGGGATTTTAGGGTGTTGAAATCCGACATAAGCTTCTGTTGCACCCGCGATATATCGGTATCCGTGGGGAATCTCCCCACCTTTAACAAAGATAAGATAAGTACTAAGGAACACAGTGTGCAAATTCATTTTAATCTAACTTACGAAGTGGGATACGAACTTACTAGTGTGATCTTAGATGTCAGGGTCAACAATCACTGGAACGATATGTCAGATAATAAAAATGGTTAAAGGCTGAAGTGACTATTTGACTGCATCTGGTATTTGACTTCCCAATAGAGTCCCTTGAAAGGCTTATTAGCTGTCTAAAAGTAAAAACCGCGCTTAGATTTGTAAAATTAGTCAGTTTAGCATATAAGGTATAATGTAGGTAACTAAATAATTATTATTTTTACATTGGATCAACATATAATGAAGTTATATTTATACAATATAAATATAATGCCGAAGATTTATGTAACGTAAATAAAAAAAGCAGATAATTAAAGATAAAATTAGTGGACATATGATTTAAAGAGATCAATACATTATAATCTGGACACGATCCGGACACTAATTCCTTTAAAGTACAAATATAGTGCAGATTAGCTCGATATATCGCGATATCAAAGTTCGATAAGGATTTAAAACGGTTACACAATTAAAAACCCATCAATTCCATTCGCTTTACATTATTTGAAACGAACTTCAATACATTACGTTAATTGTACAAAATTGAACGTCATGGATAACCTTGAAAGGACATTGGATGGTATAAATGTGAATTAAAGCATAACTATTGAAGTAAGGTAAGAAAAATTGTGCAACAAATGGATTGATTTGTGCAAAAATAAAGACAAAAATAACAGTCTCGAATAAACGTTGCCAAAAACATGTAACACGTGTTTGATATAATATCAAAATCCGTCCGTAATATCGTCTGGGCTATCAGCCAGAATAATATTTTCTCCCTGAACTATTTATAGACAGTGTCCCTTAATTTCCACTTATTATATTTCCCTTAAATTTTGTATATTTAAGCCCCTTTGTAGGAAGCGGATTAAGGCACTGGTGCGAACTGAATTGGAAAATACTCCGCGAGAACATTATGTCGGATCCTTAGTTGTTATCAGTACACGAAATAAATATTCAGAATGTTCAACTTCGTATTTTATTACGTTTTGAGCTATCCGATTTTAATACCACATACACATGGGAACCGTCTTGTGACACATAAGCAGGTGAGCAACCCTGGGACACCTATAGAAAATAACTTGTGTTAGTTCATTCTTGTGCCAAGTTCATACCACCAACCGAAAGCCTGTAGTAAAAATTGTGTTTTTATCACAGCGCCGAAAGTTCCCAATAGCTTTTTTTTTTCTTTATTCACAACAACTGAGTAAAAAGGGTGCATTACTCGATCGATGTACAAAACTGGATTCTGGATCTCTGTCCAAAGCCAAACACACGTTACTGGTTTAAAACTCACAATATTTAAAGGCTTTGTGTGAAAACCCTATGTTTACTCAGATAGCTTCCATACGCTACCCAACAAACTCTTCGTGCATGAATATCTTACAAGAGCAATTCGTGTCGCTGTCCTAAATAATGTCTTTTAAGCCACTTTTTAGGTGAACATGTCAAGACTCACGTTACACATCTTAGATGAGATCTGATTCCCGGGAGGATCCGAGCTCATTTATCCACCCATTTTTTGCGGGTTTTGCAAATTTCTCAACACGAAAGACTGCTGATTGCAACTCATTTATACACCACCTACTGCTCCGTATAAATCTTAACACGCTCTTCAAATTCTCTGGCGTTGAATTTAAAAATAAAAATGTGTATCTACAGCTAAGCTAATTTGTTCAATTGAAAAGTTGGCTCAGAATGTAAAGATATGTTTTTATTAATGATAGTGGTTCAACAAGAAGTTATATTTAATAATAACTGGTTTCGGTTTTTTAAAACTGATTTCAAAGTAAAAGTCTTTTTGATTAAAATAGCAGATAACAACTGCCATATACGGTAAACTGCTATTCTGTGTTTGAACTTAAGATCAAAGGTCGTAAATTCTTATTGAAGTTACATTATTCAACTTGGGATAAACTACATACTTATATATATTCCTATATTCTATTACTTTCTGTTCATTTAGAAAGGATTTTTATCATTCTTTCTATTGTCTTACGTTGGCTTCATGCAATTTGCCTTTTTATCTTTTAACAGGCATGGCAAATAGGTAGACGGCGCACTCGGTCAGAAATGGTCATCGTTTTATAGTCTCTCAAGATACACGTATGTATATATTAGGATCCGATTCGTCACCTGGAACTTAAAGACTTCCTCATTAAGGTATCTTGAGTATCTTCAGGATAATACTGGAAAGGTAATTTTAGCTCAATCATTTATAACAACAGCCTCATTAATGACCAATGATAAATATGCAAATATTGATTATAATATAATATTTCAAATAATTCAATTAACCTCCGTGAAATCCTACCCAGGCTATGCTCATAAATCTCCAATGTAATTTAAAATCAATATTAATCATTGCCCTTCGACCCTGGTACCAAATTTGATCAGATAGAGTAGAGGTACTAGGGATCTATTACCGGAAACAATTTATCACTACTTAAGCCACCTGAAGTTCTTGATATTAGTAAAATCGCTGATCATTTTTTCTCTGTATTTAATTCAAAAAGCAATTCGGTATAATACTTTCAACCTTCAGCAGTAACTCGAGCCCTTGGGTATAGATACATATATACATAAAGTACACATTTATCATATCCAATTTCTAGTAAAACACTTCGGTATACCAGAGGGTAGAAAAATTTAAAAGCATGTTTTATCTCGATCACCAGTTTTAGAAGCAGTATTTCCATAAATTGATACAAGCTAGCAAACAAGCCCGAGATCTCACGTCTCATCTCCCCGCAACCTGACAAATGAGCATGCATACACTGAGACCACATCGAAACGTTCTAAGCGAATTACAACAGCACACACAGAAGTGCGCACCATTAAGTACTCTACAAGGGCCACTAACCTTCGATCCATCCACCCGTCGTTCAGCTCATGCAGTTTAAGTAGCTCCGATTTAACAAAGCTAATAAATCTCAACAATAGAACGCTTGATCAATCATTAATTATTGTCGTTATCGTTCCAGCGCGAACAAAGGGGACGTTTGTCTAAAGCATCAACCATCTTGAGTGGTTCGCAGCTAGTGTTTTAATAGCTGACAGGAAGAAATTGCAGAAACAAAAGACAATAGAAAGGGGAGTGGCCAGATAGAGGTTTTGTCTCGTTTTTGATGAGCAACCATTCTTAGATTGTCCGTGACATTTGTTGTAGGACACAAAAGGTCGTTTTTACACGAAATATGCGCTGTATTTTCGAATATTGTTTTCAATATGTTACGATTCAGTGGTTGTAATACGCAGTCACGCGGAAGAGGCTTTCAAACGAAGTACAACAATAGGGGCAGTAAAGGATTTGTGATCCATAGATTTATTAAGGTCGCAACGGCGCTTGGATTATAACTATATCCGTCCGCTACTAATAATAATAACGGGTCCGAAATTGGATCAAATTCTGATTCAGACAAGACATTAATTCACGTTGACTGCAATGATTATGAAATAACAGATATTTGGCACTACAGTGTGTTTCCATCTCACTACGTTTCACGAATAACATTCGCAACAGACACTAGAAATTCTTTTATGAGCGAAATTTCGGCAGAGTAGTACGGTCTTTTCAATTCACCTTCACCTGGCGGCTGTACACGCTGCATGACCTAAATTCAAATTCGCATTGCCTCAGAAATTCAGTTCCATCTACACTAACCGCAAAAAGGAATGAACGAAATGCAATCACCACTTAGGCTTTTCATTAAACCTCGACATATTCATGAATTACGAAGATATTTTGAACGAATCATTCAGATTACTAGTTTTACTAAATACAGCATTTTAATTTTAAATTAAATTTTTATTATTGATTAATAGACATATTCTCTACTTGGTACAATGCCTAATTAGCAATTAAAATATCTAATACAATTAAGTTTGAATATTTAATTATTTATTTTATATAGTATAAAATACAATAATATTGTTTCGACAGATTTTGTTAGCAATAAAAAAATGAAATAAGCCCAATTTTCTTTTAAATAAAATAAATTTAAATTGAATTAAAGATTGACATAAAAATGTCCAGTTTGTTTAGTAAATATCGAAAATATATCAGAATAGAACGAAGAACTTGTTTGAGGGTAATTGTTTGTTTTCTTACTCCTCAGTCTAACGAAACATGATTGCTGAATAACGGAGGGTGCGTCTAGTAATATAATATAGAACGAAACCTACAGATAGTGAGAATATAAATTTCATGTGCAGTTGAAAAACAATCTAATTTTAAATTATATAGGTACGGTGCTGGATACATAATACTATTAAGAAAATGGTTTGCCCTGGCTCAACGCGATAGACGCAGCGATTTAGGTTAATGTAACCAATTGCTCAACTTTTTAAAACACGTCAGATCGGAGTGACGTTTTAAAAATTACCGGGACGAGAAACGTCAGAAATTTGCCAATAATCCAACGTCTATCGGAAGAATTTAAACGAGGTGTCATTATGTTTTTTTCGTTTCACCGAAAATTCAGGATAAGATCGTTCTTCGTAAATTACCAGACGGTACATTTTTATGAAACGTAAAAGGATATACGTATATGGAAAAGATTTACTTTTCCTCATTTCACTTTCCTTTGACTGACGTTTCCATTTTCTCGATCAAAGGTTTAAATAAATAAATACAAGTGACTTTTCCCGTACATTACGTCTATAATGAGCGTAATTTTGCGTCATTATCCACTCGAGCTTCATTGATTCCACAATCCACAAGTTACATAACCACAGTCCCCTTTACGATGATCAGTGGGTACCTATCCGAGCGGAGTATCTCGAAATAAAAGGGCTCAATGTTAGCGTGCAACAAGGACGGTGACTCCTTTCCAACTCTAACCCAACGGTTATTATTTTACCGTTAAATCACCCCAATCCTTACGCCATTCGGGATCATTATTCCAAAATATTTCGAGCTAATGTTTTCACAGCAGTGCGAGTCTAATGGTTTAAAGTTCAGCCTGATTAGATCCTAGGGAAACTGTTTACAAAAAAAGTTGGTTTTTAAGATTAAATAATTCTCGGTATAATGGTGAAGGATAGCCTTGCGAGGAAACCGGCACAATTAAAAGTTCTCATAAAAAACGATTTCTGAGGAGTATGAAGTCTGCTAACCCGCACTTAGCCAGCGTGACGGACGTCTGCTTTATCCCCTCATTATGAGAGGACGGTAAAAGAATTTAAAAAAATGCTCTCAAGGTATCAAAAAAATCCCCATTTTGAAACCCTTTTATCACTGTTTTCTTTTTTTTACATACTTATCTACATTATATCCTTGTTGCTCCTTTGATTATAACATAAATTTATTATAATCACATTGTGGGTAGGCGTGAAATAAATTTTCATTGGAATCCTGATGACTGGTGAGCAATCAAATCCGGCTTTCTAACCTGTCCTGATTAGAATCACGTTTGTAGGTATCTGCCCTTGCTTCCTTTAATAAATATGGCATCTTATAATCACACCAACAAATTACTTCAAGATAAACGTTACGCTGTCAACTCTAGCTACTGCTTCAGTAACATTTACTCCAGCAAGTAAATACGTGACGCAAAATATACCATAATTTATAGATGTTAAAAGAAATATTCAAATGACTATATATATACAAAGGAAAGAAAAAACCAATCGAAATGAAAATAAATTGCAATTACCGTGAAATATTATCAAGATTAAACATTTTTGAAAAACATTGGTACACTTGATGAGTTCGTACTTAAACTCCTACATTTCATATATACATGGGTTTTCCAGTTCACAGAGCACTAAATATACCAGAGAAGAGATATCATAAAATAACTCAGCTGTTAATGATTCGAGCGAGAACATAAAACACACAGTTGAAAAGAAATATAATAGACAAAACTTTTGAAAATAATATCTGTTATTTCAAAAATTCCAAAGTTTAACAGGGTCAACACTTACTTAAATGTTATTCTGCTCTCAATAAAAGAAAAAGTTGAAAAGCCTTGTAAAACAATCTTAAGTGAAATATAAGAATTTTTAAAAATGGTTCTTATGGGTAATTTAATAAGGTTTCATTTCGTGAACTTAAAAAACTTAAAAAACTTTATTGCTGAGCGATTTTGTTATGGTTCACTGACTACTGTGTAGTAGGTCGGAAGTATCTCAAGGAAATAACTGGCTCCAATACTAGACATAGTGACATTTAAATACACGAATTCAGCTTTATTTATATGTACGTAGAAATTGTTATACATATGTGGAAAAACTCTTGTATTTTATATTATATCTTGTAATCCTGTTCATAATTTAACTATGCTGATAACCAGTTCTCTGCCTTGAGAGATTGAGTGGTCCTATGTTCAAATCCCGGGACGGGACTAATGGGTTTTTCCAACATAGAATATGCTTTTAGTTAAACTTCTGTGTATGGCTGTAGACTTCCTCACCATTCCCTTAAGGGACATATACGAACCTGGTCAAATGTGGGAGTATGCTACACTTCGCTGCCTATGTCTTCAGCGATTACAGGGCGGCTGTCATAATGACTACTTATACTAACTGACATTAACAGTCCCATTCCTGAAATCTTGTTCAAGGTGAGTAGAATCCCTTCGTTTGCTGCTATCCCACTTTAAAATTATGTGCAATGTTAAAAGCAAAAGTACGAAAAATATTACAATTGACTTGCTCTTTGAAGGAAATTAGCAAATTGCCATACATATTGACAATGTAAAGAAATCCAATCGCGGTTTTTATACTAAATGTTCTATGCCATAGTATTATTGTATTGATTCTGTTGTATCTGGTGTACAATAAAGACTAATTGCATTGTATTGTGTTGTAAGCCTTCCTTTGATATTAAACCGTTTCAAATGCTTTGATGGCTGAAACCAATTGCTTAATGCTGCTGGACTGCTCTTTCGAGATGCGTTTCTAAGCTCTTTATCAGTTTTCGCTCAAACATAATGGTCTAAATAATACTATAATTATTATATTATCACTGGAGGTCCTTTAAGGGTTAAGCATAAAAAGCAGTGCCAAAACGTGTCTCTTCTACATTTGTCACTCTGTTTCTACATGCATGAAGATTTCGGAGACTTTTAGACATCTTGTCTTTCCCTCATCAGTTAGTTTATATCGTGAAGTAAAGTAATTTTTGGTTTTCCTCATTTCAACAATGTAGAGTCAACTGTATCCAAAGTCTTTACATTTTTATCCATCCAACTCACGTGCCGAATTTTCACCTAAAGTTTCCATGATTCATAAAATCCCAAATAAACCTTCACGTTTAATATGCCTGGAGTGGGTCAGATTTATTAGGTTGTAATTAATTGTACGTAATTCCGTTTCGTTTCATTTTGACTATGCATTAACTTTGAACACATAAACTACGTCTATTTGCATATCTACTTATTCAAAATTAAAATTAATTTATTTATAGTACGTACGAGACATTTTAATTCAGTTACACTTTGTATGTTTATACGGATACGAAGCTTAGACAATTGTGTTTCGATTCAGCCAGGCTTCGTTGATCTTAATATATTGGGGAGTTCGGTTGGTCAGCTCGTTTGTGTACATCTTAGTGATTAATGCACCCGATCTTCTCTCTAAGCTGATCATTATTCCTCATCATTCGGATTCAAATAATCACGATCGTCATCGTCGTCGTCATCATCATCAGCCTATCCACTGCTGGACATAGGCCTCGCCCAATGAGTGCCGTCGCGCCCATATCAGCTCATATACTCGTATTTAGGGATCATATCTGGAATTGATATGGGCCCCAAAATCTGCAAACGTTTCAAGACAAAATAATGATCAATGCAACTCCGAGTGAAATATCGTTAACTCTGTATGTCTAAATTGTAAAACGATTGATTCAGTTATGTACTAGTAAATATTACTAGGGTCCATATACGAATACATCATATTCTTACGAAATGTCATAATCTCGTAACAATTCATTTCTCAAGTGAAAGGCACACACATCATTCATTTCTATTCGCGTACAACGAAAACGTATCTGTGTTTCTGTTGTGATTTATTTCCCTGTGTAGGAGTGTATGCAAACATTCTACATGTGATGAAATAAGCTGCATGACGTCACTATTCTAAATCGCAGATGTAGTGTGAGGCTCACTTGTAGACGAACTAATTTCCACATGTTTATACGTATAAACATATTTTTTTGTACCTTCTTTCGGAATCTTTTAAAGTTTACTATTTTCCAGTCTGTTACTAAGTACCCAGTCCACTTTTCGTCGTGCCTGCTCTCTAGTGTACAATATAGAGTAAATGTATATACAAATGTTTCTAAGACTTAAGCATCTGTTTACTTATGTGTACTAGATTTTCAACATATCCCATCGGTTACAAATATAGCATTTTTCGAATGAAAACTTTTCGATTTAAGATTCAAATTAAATAAATACGTAAAGCGCATTCGTGAAAGTCCCGAGTCTAAATTCAATCACGTTGGCGATTTTGTTCCTAAAATATCAAGGATTCTTATGTCCATCATCATTTTTATGGCCTGGTGGCCGTATATTACATTTATGTCCATGATTTTTATATTTTATATCCTTTTATTTCCCATTTAGAATATTTAAGAGTGGTTTATGTATAACATTCGCTATATTTGCAACTTGAAACTACTACAAGAAAGTTCTCTTATTACGTTTATTCGTTAAAGAAAAAGTTTATTAACTGTTTTTTCTTTACAGATGAAATAAGAGTGCGCGCGCATGGACGACTTAACAACAATCAGTCGTTGGGGCCAGGCACCAGCTGCCATCCTGCACCGTAGCCTTACTTTACATCCGGAGGTATAAAGTTCTTGAAATTTTATGACCAATATTTTCTTCAATTAATTTAAAAGTAAATTACGAGTGTTTGCAAACAATTGTATTCATTATTAATCATAATTATACTTTAGGGAGTATTTTACATAATGTTTTCGAAACTTTCAATATCTGTCAACGCACTCGTCCAGTTTGTTAGTCTATCTCCAACCTTGGTAATTAATAAAGTGTAATCTGATTTATGTTCAGCAATAAAACAATTAAAGGATGTATCAGAGGGATATTCTTTTACATTTCCATTGATGTCCATTGCTCTAACTGTTATGATATGGTTACATGGCGACATTGAGGACTATATTCTAAGGAGCATGTATAAATTAAAAAGTTTTGAAATAATTACCAATCGTATTATGGTATTTTTCTAAATTAACATGACATGACAACATCAAGCCTGTATTTCTGCTAACGAGTAATCAGAGGAGTAAAGTACTCTCATGTTTGCAAGTTAGGTGTGTCATACGTCCCATGTAATAGGCAGGGAGCTTATTGACCTATACCGAGCACGAACCCAGACTTCGAAATATTATTACTAAAAAGACAGTTAGAAAAACCCCAATAATATCCGATCAGGGGATCGAACCCGAGACCTTTCGCTCAGCCGTCGCACTTGCAAGCATTGGACTAACGAGACAGTATTAATGACATTTTGCTTATTAATTTTTTTTTGTTAAACAGATGCAGCGCGTATGAAAGCGACTGGCCAATGTACTAACGTAGACAATAAAAGAAGCCTTCAAGTTTCAATATGAACTCCACGGAGACCAGCGTCGAGGTCAACCGGTCCACACCCATATACACTATTGGTACAAGCTTTATAACGCAGTGGTGAGTACAAAAAATATTGTAGTTACCAATTGTGTGTTCAAAAATTAGTTTTTAAAAAAAAAAACAAGTTCATGTATGAAGAGATTCATGACTGTAGAAGAAACTCGGCAGATATGCAAAGATAGGGTATTTGGCACTTCGTGCTCTCTACCTACCACGTAAGGGACTTTGCGTGAAAATGTGTACATACATATTATGTATGATGCATGTAAGTTCATGTAATAAATTTTCTAAAAAATTGAAAATTCATAATAGTGCTATCTGCGTATATTTGTTGATTCATCTGCCTTCTATTTATTAAGTAACAATTTTACTGTACAGAAAGCGCTATACTCAGAGAAAAATTAATAACTTTAAAACTTTAACTTGTTCAACATTAAAAAGTATAGGTATTACAAAAACTACGAATACGAAGTTAGTAAAATCAAAGAAAAAGTACGCGATGTTAAACGTACTTATGTAGGAATAATAAAAACGACAGAACTGCTTCCAACATCCCTTTGTACGACCGTCGCTCTGTAGTTCTCGTTTCGACAGGAAATTGGCTAATCAAAAAAGGAATCACTCATTTACAATACGCTAGGTGGCAGTAGGGCTTGCACTTTGAGAAATTATTTTATATTTATAATCTAACGATTAGTGAAAAATATTTGAATTAGTTTTTCTTAGGATCTGTTTAAGTTTATCCATTCGACCCTGTGATAATCATATTAACAATTTTTGAAGATTAAAAATCTTAAAACAGAACATATTTTAATATAAACACTTTATTCAAATCTATTAATTTGTTAATACAAATTAATTGAATTAAGATGTTACGCAATGTCGGGAAATTTATCAGCTGTGTGTGCGTGGATTTTTTTTATTCGTCTCGTTACCAACTTCTCATCTTACATGTATCTTATTTTCTCAAAAATGTAATGATAGCTTAGAAGATTAACCTTTTTGATTTAACACCTACAAACTTTGTACCTCTTGGTGGGATAGCACTTAAGAATGACATAGTCGTAATCTCTGACTGTGAATTTGAATGTATATCGTTACTTTGATATGGTTTAATGGCGACCGGGATACTTCGTGCCGGCTCGTTAAACCCTCCGTGAAGCTTCGTCTCAGCGTAGTTTTGCTACTCTTGACATGCAATAAATTTTAGTTTCAGTGACATTGGGGAATTTTATACGTGCTGTACTACGTACATGTATTTCGTTATCATTTAAAACTGCACCGTGTATTTTGCGGTATTACTTGTGCCAAGAAAGTTAATTTTGTTTTCAAATCTTTAGGGAGTGCCTACCTATCGCTGTTTAATTTAAATAAAAACTGAAAATGTCACTAGGATTTTAAAAAGTGTCTCAATACACCAGTAGTATTATAGACCAAATGTTTGTTTTTTAATAAAGGCTACGTTTCATATTCATATATTATCACATCTGTGTTTTTTTTTTCAAAAAGTTTCAGTTACTGTTGAAATTAAATACCAACATACTAATTCATTTGGACTCTTTAAAAAATCTCGGGCGTACCCAGAACGGTACAAATTAACGTAATCATACATCGTTAAGGAAAAGATTTGTCCAGAAAAACTAAAAGATATTTCTAAATAACTTCCATTCCGTAGAACTACATAGTTTTTATTGATTACTTTGAAAACGTACACAGTGGAATAAATAAAAAAATAAATTAATGACATTACAAATTATTTAACAAACACCCAATTCATCAATTGACAATATATCACGACAACATTTTAATCCTGCAGTTTGTATTTAGTTTTCACAAATTGTCGACAACCCTAGCCGTTGGAAACACTGCCCGCGGCCATCGTGAAAGCAAATTTTTTAAAAAAGCGTCCAAGCTATTAGCAACAGCTAGTGACTGACGCGATATTTATACACAAACGAGTTTGATTTTTGGCGCGTACATTATTTGTACCTTGTTTTTTGGTTACATTTACTTTCTGAGCAATCTGAACATTTATTTCTACTTTATTACTAATGGAAATGTAATTTTCATATAACTAGCCTATTAGTACATTGTGACTCTGACTACTGAACCGGGGCTACGAGTTCTATTCCCATCCAGGTCAAGTATATATATATAATGAGCACAAATGGTTGTTCTGTGTCTCTTTGTAACATCTATGTCCGTACATATTTTCATGTAAACGTATGTATGTCTATCAGCTGTCTAATTACCATCGCACAAGCTTTGCCGTGTTTGGAAGCTTTTTGTAATGTCCCAAAATATATTTTTTTTAATTTAGCATATAGAAATATACATAATGTGATGTAGCTGAATTAAACGGGCATCTACAAGTAATTTTAATTACTCCATTCTGGCATAATTTTGGAAATTAATTTAACTACTTTCATTGAATTAATATTCTCAAGAAGGCAATCACTGATTAACAACTATAAGCCAACCCTGACCAAGGGAGACATTGGACAATATTAGATTATTACGCTAATTAAAATATGACCAGCAATTGTACTAGTTGTTTTGATGTTGATTGATGATTTTGATATTGATTTTTTTTCTAATCTTTTACTTTTTATTTAATGCTTTTATCTTTAATCATAACAAGATTGTTTAATATCACTATTACTTTTTATAACACTAGACTGCCTAGTTCGCGAAGTGAGAGTATTGACAATTTTTTGCTAAAAAACTCACTTAATTCAACGTCAAAATATCGAACTAAGGTCCGGGTGGAATTCAGTTTAGTTCATTGGTAGTCTTTGAGTGCTCGTAAATGGAAAAATTATTAGTTCTTGTACAAAAAGACACCTAAATGTTTAGTTACATCTAACGTATCGTAGCTCAAATTCAAAGTCATTCTTAGTTACTAAAAACTCCTGTACACTTCGTTCCAATCTTTTGTTTTAAAATATTCAATCTCTATTGTTTTAGGAAACTCCAAAAGTTCAAGCAACGCACATGCCTCTCGTCTTCCAACCCTGACTGTCAGAGTTACATCAACGCGACTAATTACACCGATGTATATTTCTTCAACAACAGCCTGGAAGATGCTCTCGGTAATGGAGAATTGGTCAGTACTTACTGTATAATTATAGAATTATAGTT